>JAQGBE010000479.1:0-18279 GCA_034698225.1 Scheloribates latipes | reverse complement strand
AATTTTTGAGTCAAACGCCAAACCAATTGAATAATGTATGAAATGTTGGCACAAATGAGAGGTCTTTCCAATGAATTAAACAAATATATTAAGCAATGGTTGCCATACCTGTCAACACATATCAGATCATTAGACCAGTGAAGGCATGTCTGCAAACACAGAACCTAACGGATAATCATATATTCAATTAAACCCTCGGAGGAAATCAATTTCGCGACAGCACTGGCTCTGCCATCGGGTCGGCTCTCGGCCTCAGCCCGACTCAGCCGGCAGTGAACCCAAACTGAGCCCAACTGATCCAAAATTGGCCATAAATTCAAATAATTATTTCGACTCACGTCTGGTTCGGCCCTAACTCTGGTGTCACTTAACTTATTATTATTGATTACAACACTTAAAGAATTCATAACTGTTTCATAAACACGAAGACTTCTTATCGCGAGAGATTGTGCATTTGAGCAAGGACATAGTTGTGCGTAGTTGTATATGGCTTGCAGATCGATCACCGCCGCCACCGCCGATAGAGCCGCACACCGCACAGCACACCATCACTAATCAGTTCACTAATTATCAATTAATCTTATTATTTGAAGCAAAACAAAGCCATTGATTTGGGGCCAAATGACTTGAATACTAGTCATACGTATGAATCAAATGTCAGTAACTTATGACTGAAGGCTTTAAACTAAGATTAAACAAGAATTGCATAACTGATGGACTGCTCTGTTGTGCTGTACCTGACTTTGGCTCTGAGACCGACTCCGACTCTGCACTCAATTTGACTCAAAGGCATGTTTGCCGTCGTTTGTAAGGAAAAGAGTTTTAAATTTTAATGACTTGTCTGTTATATAACTTATTATTTGATAAATCACACGAAATATTATGAAACGCGAAATGAGTTTAAAAGTAAATAATTGATGAAAATATATATAAAATTATATATTATTTATATATTATTTGTTTCTTTTGTCACATAAGACGGACATTGAGTGCAGCGAAGAGTCGGTCGTAAGTCTGACTTTCGTGCGATAACTTCTAAACAATTGCTTTTAATTTGGTTTTTGGTCACAAATGTCGCCATAATTTGTAGCCAACAAAAGCCAGTCTTCGAGTCTCTGATCCGTTGTAGCGACACATCGCTCACACAATTGAGACAACTTTTGAAACACAATTATTTCAAATGTCAGAAAACGAGTCGTGTTTTTGATTATTTCAATTATTACACAAATAATGAACACATGATTCGGAAATTTGTGTTCGCATTGGGCCGTAAAGCGAGACTGAGCTCGATCTTTGTGTGAGTGACTGCCGACTGATATTAATTGAAATCTGATTCGTATTTCTTATGAATATTGTGTCTAATATTTGTGTTTTGTTTTATTTGCAGTGAAAGCGAATTAAATTTTCGTGATTTTGGCCCAAAAATGTCAGATTTGCATAACGTATGAAAGCGATAGTGCATTGAAATCCGATGGGAAGGCCATTAAGACGTGTTCGCCGAAGCGCTGGCTCTAAAAGGCCTGGCATTAGACGAACTGTTCGTCTCTTTTAATAAAATATCGCGAAATTCAAATTGATTTTTGTGATTGCAATCCAAACGACAAATTCGCTGAAGTGAACACATTTCTACATTTTTATACATTTTCTTACTTAACAATTGAATGCCTCTTCAAATGGGAAATACAATTCGAGTCCTCTATTTGTCGAAACACATATACATCGCATACACTCTCTGTTCGCCTATTTTTGCTCTCATTTTGCATTAAGGTTTGGCTCACAATCTCAAGTGGTATTCAAATTTAACAAATTTATAGCCAGAATAGAGACCAAACACAAGACTGCGAGTGGAGTGCACTGGGAGTGGAGGACAGGAGAGACAGAGACACATACAGTACAGACAGAGACAGCACAGACACTGAGACTGAGCCTTGTTTTGTGTGAAATCGTTGATTACTCGGTGACTAAGGATATAAATAAAAACTGTCTCTCAGTTTAAGTGATTTTGCATGTATTGACTCGTTTTCAGAGGGAATTGCAATCCTAGACATCGCAGCCATTGATTTACTTTTTGTCATTCAATGCTTTGTTTCTTTTGATGTCTTTGTCTTCGATTTTCATTTTCCCGTATCATAAGAACTATCGAATCAAAACTGTTTTCCACTCTCTTTGAGCTCATAATTCATTTCATGCTTTTGTTTGCTTTATTATAAACTTTGCGATTGATTTGTTGTCCGACTAACTGAGGGACGACTCACAGAGTGTTGGCCTCTCTTTACGGCAGTCATCCAAATATCAAATATTGAATAATTCGCACCAAAAGGTGAATTCAATTGATTGTCATTGAGTTAACAAATATTTGCATTTATGTTGAGCTAAGTATACCTTTTGAGGGCGTTATTGACATTTTATGGCTGTTCTGAACGCAATTTTTCAAAATTATTATTAATAAGGTTTGCGATAAAAATACGCGAAATTCAATACGATTTGCAAATTTAGTGCTCGTTTACGACTCACTCACTATATATTTGTTTATCAATTCTATTAATCTATTAATAAATGATAATATATTTGGATCACTAATACTGTCGGTGCCATTAAATGCCTCATAAATATCAGACACAAACAAATGATTAGTTAGTCATCAAAGTTATTGCAAATAATCATTTATATGACTTTCCTCTGCCTTTTCGTTCGTTTGCCTCTCATTCCACTCAAAGCCATAAAAGTTGAGTACATTTTATCCATTTTTTGGATCGTTTCTCGATTTGTTTCACATTTTTTCAAAGGATTTAACGATTTTGCAGTTCTTATCGATATTTTAGACATAAATAGTAAACTATAGACAAAAGTTTTGCGATCTCTCGGAGAGTCTAATGATTGCCAGAAATCCTTAATCCCAGAGCTGTCTCTCAGAGCAGAGAAATGCGTTTTTCGGGTAAAACAGCTGAAAGTGGTCTCCATTTGTGATTCACATTCAGCGTATGTTTGGCTGAAATGAGTAATCAAATAATTAGCCAAACAAAGGCAGAACTGACGCCAATTATCCCGAACAGAGACACAGACACTGATAGAGAGTGCGAGTCAATGATCTTGCAATGAGTCTGCAATGAGACTCAGTGTCAGAGCAGAGCTGTTGTGCAGCGAAGCACTGCATTAAAGGTATGTGTCGTCGATCTGAATGAAAGCCAATGCGAAATCAGTTTCAAAATCAAATCCGAAATTATTTTTGGTTCCGAATGTTTGCGGAAACTATAACTGAATGGGAGTTATGGTCAGACTTGTGATGTTAAGGTTGTGTTCGAGAAAATTAGATTTCAGTGCAAACATTGGATATATTGATAAAAGCGTGGAAACTAATGGATGTTTAATGATGGATGACTTCTATTGGAAACTGTTTAGCATTTAAGCGACTTTTGTGTCGCTACAGATATGAAGAACACTGCAGACAAAAGTTAAGCCACACTTCCAGAGCCGTGCTTTACGTATCGCAAACTTTTCTTCGCTTTCTTATTATTATTCTTCCCTTTTGTTGCTATCATTAAAATTTTGGAATGAATTTCAGTCGACTTTTCGTATGAAATATTGGATTTTCAATGAATCTGTGATAGACTTATAAATGACAATAACAATCACTTATTTGTTGTTATCTATAATAAACAAGTTTATAAAGAAGACTCGATATATCGGTAGCACATATCTGGCGATTGATTTTGATTCCAGTCTATCGACGACTCGATTCTTATATTTTAATTTAAAATTTTCGCTCAAATTTGAGTCACATTTCATGATTAAAGTGCTGTAGTTTTGCCTTAATATCCAATTTGTTGTGAATATCTCTGAAAGCAATTTGAGTGCAATCACATCGCAACGTCTGTGCAATGCGTTGATCACTGGTCTGACAGATATGTTATTCTTACATATAATCAAATCATTTTTCGTCTCACAAAATGACTCCAAAATTAGCGGAATTTTTCACCGAAAGAATTCGCTCGCATTTGACGGCCCGTAGCGTCAGATTTGTGCGGATGTGAGGCAACGACCGGTCGTTCGCAATGAATGACCGATTCGTGAAATTACTGCTAATATGAGAGCAAAAGCCGATTCGGACCGCAATTCTAACGCAGAGAATATGAAATTCAATTTACAGATATTGCAAACAAATGAATGCCATTTCGAGTTTCAAATATTTATATTCGACATAAACCGGCAGAAAATAATCAAATTTTGGCTGAAATGATAGAAAAAGTTATGGCAATAAAAGATGGAATATATATATGGAATATATGGCGAATGTATGGATATATTTGTAAAAAGTTATAACAGAATAATAAAAGAAGAGCTCATCTCATATGTGGAGTGCAATACATAAAAGTGAACCGAAGTTTGCAATTCATTGGCTCTAATATAGAGAACAGACTTTCGGCCAATAAATGCATTGAATATTAGCTCTGAATGAGAGATAAGGTATGAAAATAAGGTCTGATTCGGTGTTCGCTTGTGTTGTGCTGTCTGTGAGTGTAATGTATGTAATGCTGGCATATGTTATGTGTTATATACCCTATCATATGCTATCATATGTTATGCACTGATGAGAACTCACTCCAATGCAACTCATTATCGCTCAGCCATTCCTCCACTCATTCACTGATGTATTGAATAGGAATAGGAATTGAGTAACACTTACATGATATCGATAACTGTGAGCTTTGGTGGCCATCCATGTATTCATTGCTCACTCTTTGCGATCCACAAAAAATATATATTTTCTTCTCTTCTTTCTGTGCTATGCATTGAATGCCTGCAAACTTACGATTATGTTTGAGTAGAGCAGCAAATGAACCGAATCTGAGCTACGAATGGGAATACGTATTAATAAACAAATTGCTGACAAACAGAGCCCAGGCTTTCATCACTTTTTATTAGACTTATGTCTGTTTTCCAATTTTTTCATCTCTTCTCCTCTCAAACACAACCTCTGATGTTCGCCAACAGAAGGTTTGATGACTTGTCTGGGCGCTCGCACCGCCGACCGACTGATGGCACACAAAATGAGCAGAAAGTGACAGTACAGCAGCAGCAACAACAACGACGATGACATGACTACATTGGAACGGTGGGAACCGTTTGAATGGTTTGAATGGTTTGAACATGCACATCTCGTCTGACCGATCTGACAACTAAAGAAACATTGGCTAAAATGGCTTCGAATCGATCGCAAGCTCTGAATTTAGTGTCAATTAAATTGAAATTTAGCAAAAATCTCGGACAAAGAGTTGGATCAGAGAGTTTGTGATCTCTGCCTCGAAAGCACTTATTAAGCAAAATGAGTGCAAAATTCCTTAATTAGAGAATAAAAGAGGAAATGTTTTCGGGTTCGCGAATATGGAGTTCACTAATTCGTGCTCTAATTAAAAAGATGTGAAATACAGTTACAGCGAGTAAACTAACAATAATTAACAACTATCAATGAGAGTTTTAGTAGTTTTGAGTCGAATAATGAGCCTGGTGAGATCGGAATTGGCGCATTTGAGCATGTTTGAGCATGTTCACTTGGATGGCACAATGGTGGCCAATAGTGACACTCTAAGACCGTTGACTACCGATTAGAGTTAATATTTCCATTAAATTACTATAAATTTATTAAACAAACCATAATTTTTACGTTCAAACTATAAATCTTTTGGCTTTCGTCTGACGTGTCTTAAGATTCTGTTTCCTAACAGTCTTAACAAAAAAGAAAAGTATTTCAAAAAATTCTTTGAAATTATTTATTGGATTAAACTGTGGCCCAAAAGAAGAGTAGAGAAAGCACTCAAAATCGTCCTCTAATTGGATTAAAGACATAACAATTCAAAAAATTTTCATTTGGCTATCGAAATGTCAGTAAACCTATCGGGGATTCAAAATGCTTTAGGAGTGTAGTAGTAATACAGGAATAGAAGAGTACACTTAAACTGTACTTAACTGTACTGTACTGAACTTGATCAAATTTATAATTCATTGTTGTTAAAGAAGAAGAAACTTCTGTATTGGGGACCAAGAAAAGCAAGTAGAGAATTGATTGGGTCAGTTAAGTACAGCACATAAAAGGATGTGGTAAAGTGTTAGTTCTCTGTTTGGTTGAGTCCGGTTTAGTTTTCTCTAACCAATAGATCATATATTTTGTGCCAAAAGAGCCACTGATTTATCATAAATGGATAAATCATTTTCGGAACCTTTGGTTTGTGAAAAAGGGATGCAATGCTTGCACTGAATGGCTATCTATTCGTTGACAATATTATAACTAATGTTTAGATTAATATTAAGAGAATATTGAGATAAGAGTTGTCTTCAATGACTTTAAACACAATTTCGTTTATATTTGATGTGATTTCCAAACATAATAACCAAAAAGTGTCGCTTTTCTCGGCTCTGATCCCCAAAATCTGATCCGTTTTGAGCGCAAATATCGTTTAGATATATATTACATACCTTTTTGTGAAGAGTCGGTCCATATTTTCTCTGCTCAGATCTCCGCTCCCTTTTGGCCAAAGCTTTTGAGAGATTCTCAAAAGAAATTTTCAGTTTTATGAAGACATCGCTGCAAAGAAAAGATGAAAAATTGATCTCAAATTCCGGGAATTGTTCGATAGTATGGAAGATTTGGTCGCAAAAAGCCATATAAAAGTGACCAATCTCATTACAATGACCCAAATTGGCTGCTCACTCACAATTCACGCCATTCGGGGTCATCTCTGGTCGCCAGTGGCGTCGACTGCCAGCGAAACCACATTTAATATGACTTTAATAATTGGTTTACGACTTACTCTATATATTCAAATATATTTCAATCAATTGTTTGTGAATTGCGTTTCATATCAGTCAACATCTGTCGCATCAGTCGAGCAAAAAACTAATGCAAAGCCAGAGCGGCGTAACTATTGAGTCATCTGTCCGTTGGAGAGATCGGTGTCTGTCCTCTATTGGACAGTCGGACCCAATATATCAGAGCCAGACGTATGCAAAGCCTGGAGAGTCTGATCCCAATCCCTATCCCTTCCCGAGTGTCTGCTCGAGAGTCGCAACTCAACGACAAAATGAAACTTTTTTGCATCTAATGTGAGGCTCGACTCGACTGGCATTAAAAAAGAGCTGAAACATAATGGATCAGTTAAATTAGTGGATGGCATGATTGCTGTTGGCAATCAAGTCAGGTTAACACTAACAATGCGCACATTGTTTTGTGTTCAAACAATTTTCATACAATAATTGCATATATTGTGCATAAAAATGAAATTAATTTTGATATCAAAGGCAGTGTCACTCGATTGGAGTGAATTGAGAGACAGAGAACAAACATATGGATCGCAGTTATGGAACGCATAATCAATATAAGAGATAATAATAGAGAAGAGGAGAGCAGAGCAGCGATAGTCTGGTGCGAAATGCAAGAGCACATCGATTGTGGCCACTCTTCGCCATTTGCTAATTATCTGTAGGTTTACAGTGAAGTTTGATTGATGTAAATCAGAGAACGCGATAGCAGTGTATCGTCGGTTCACCTGAACTGCAATCGATGGCACCCACTGTTAGGTAAGGTTTGCCGACTCGCACATTGTGTGCCAACCATTCAATCCATTGGAACGCCGTTTCAAACCAGAGTACTCTTTGCGAGTGTCAGACATTATATGCAAGCTATCGATCGGCGACTCCAATGCCATTCCTTCTCTTCTCTTCTACTCTTTTCTAATAATAAACACAGCGAACACCCGACACATTCTAAACTGCACTCCACATCACATCACTCTCTGTGTCTCTCCCACTGTCTCTCTCCTCATCCCTCCCGAAGTCTCTCCTCTCTGTCTGCCACAGACTCTGCTGTTGTGTTCGTTACGCCATTCGTTGATCGCTGAGAGGCTGAGAGCACAGGCCGTAGAGCCGTGCAGTGCTATACCAGTGCTATACCAGTGCTATACCACTGGTCCTACACTGGTATAGCAAACAAGTATCGCAAGCATATTGTGTTGTCCTCTAATACCCAATGCAAGAATTGATGTAATACTCATTTTTTATTCACTCCTTGCACTTATTGCCGTCAGATCTCCCCCGATGTGACGCACGGCTATTATTTTAGTTATTTTAGTTATGGCACAAAATGTTTGATCAATTGTCCAAACGATATGATTCACAATCATATATGTGCTAATCATATACGCCATACAATATAGCTATAGCTATAGCTTTGCCACCATTTCTCATACATTTATCTAATTTAAAGAAACTTATTGTCGGAAACCGACAGTCGTTTGATTAAATTGCGATCAGATTAGAGTCCATTCGTCTCATTGATTGAAAATAACGCTATTCTTGGACTTAATGTGACCTCAAATTATGTGAAGCATTCGTCGTATAAGAAGACACACCAATGGCTGGCATTGTCTTTGCCTTTGTCTCCGACCACTGGTATATCACAAACGGTTCAATAGCTCTTTGATTCAAATCATTTCGAGTCAGTTAAGCCTTAACTCAAATACAAATGTTTTCAGATTTATGTCGCTTTGTGTAAAAATTTTGATAAAATGAAGAGACTTTTGAGAGAAATTGATTTTTCTTATCAAACATTAGTTAAAGTGATGTAAAACGAGGTCAGAGTCGCGACTCTCATCTCTTCTGGAGATAGCATTCAATTGATTTAATCAATTAACAAAAGACGACTCAATCGCCGTTTGAGTGCATTAGAGTAACCGTTTCGGTGGGAATGCCATCCATTCTGGCTCTTCATAAACGTTATGTTCGCCGATTCCGACGCTTTGTCCGCAAGGATTACCTCGAATCGCGATTTTGATTTAATTTGACTCAATTTTGATGCTTTTATGCCAATAATATACTCCGAGTTTTGCTCGCAGTGATCGATGCGTCGAATTAGCAAATGAGCAGATGAGCCAATGAGCCAATGAGCAAGCCACTTTGCCATTTGCCTCTTTGCCACTCTGCGCCACACTCATGCAAATGCACACAAATCTAATTACTTTATTAGAATTAATCTAATTTCTATTCATTCTGTTCCCCAAGTGTTAGACAGCTTTTCGAAGATGTCTTTTGCCGGTCAATAAATCTTAATTAATTAATTATTTGAACCAAAAGTTTATTTATATTCGATTCGAAAATAATTAAAATTCAGTTTTTAAAAAATTACTTTTAAAACAATAATTTAGTGTTATATCTATTAATCACTTCACGAGTTATGCCATTATTTATAACTGAGATTATCGCCACTTTAGGGCTAAATAGTGTCGGCTCTTAAACCACTAGACATTACTTGATTTTAAGCTCGAAATCAATAAAACCTAATTAAAGTTGTTATTAATAACAGCGATAACGTTGGCAACTAATCAGTGGATTGATCAGCAGAGCCGAGTGGCAGAGTGGCAGAGTGGCAGAGTGGCAGAGTGGCAAGCTCAATCTCAATCTCAATCGCCCACTTCGTCGCATTGCTGAGGCGCTATCTCTTCGGCCAATTGCAAGAGAGGCCAAAATTTTAGAGTTAATCGCGTCTCCGCTTATTAAACATAATTCATTTGATGAAGTTTATGGCGGCTCTGACTGAATGTCGTAAATCATGGCAATTGGTTTACGAGCAATGATCTGCTCGTAAATTATCTGATCCGCAAACGCGAGGCAATGCAAACTAGATGTAGATGTGTGTGGATGTGTGTGTATGTGTGTATATGTGAGGTCAGTTATGGAGATGCGAGTGAACGGTCATATCGGACACCGAATGGCAATCTAATAGACATTATTTAGAAAGAAATGCACTTATCTTTGAGATGAGAAGACCGGAGTTTACTTATCGAGTCAGCAAATGGTAGGTTCGGACCGATCGACCGATTGCCCGCTCGCCAGCACAACACAGGCCCAGTGCGGGAGTGCCAAGAGTTGCGAGATTTGTGCCGAGAGTGCATTGCGGACCACATTCGCCACATTCTGCTCGAACGGCACAAAAGACCGCTTTCTTACACCAAATGAGGGCTTTGGAGAGAATTGTGTAATAATAGACAAATCGATTGAATAACACTTTTCTCGACACCGACTGAGCACTGGTTACTCTGTAAACGATCCGAATCTCATTTCCCGCCCCTCTGGCCATCACTGATGCGCCGATCAAACGAAACGGTAATTCAATTCTTTGTTTTCATATTCTGAGTGAAAATATCTTTTCATTCAATAACTTATTGAACCGAATTTGGATGAGTGAGGCAAACAATAGTGGAAACACATTCCACAGTTTCGTATAGCGACTGATACGACGATCGCATCCGACGACAAATCAGTGAAAATATCACATTTTTCACAGCAAAACACTTTTTGGCTTACATTTAGTGAATTATTAATAATTCGGTTCAACCTTTAGATCAGTCATTAGACTAAAGAAGGTTAAGACAGAAATGGTTTATAGGGTGTGACCGGTTGTGGCCATCAAACAGACATCACATTTATCGACAATACAGTCAGACGTTGGCTATAAATACAAACAATTATCGGGTTTTCTCTAAATTACGGAAAAATATAATCTGAAGACAAGATTACACGAATGTCCTGATTATGTGATGACTGAGTGAAGACATTTTCGATAAGAGGTTGCGATATGTTTAGTCGCGACAGAGTATCAGTCGATTGGATCCACAAAAAAGTGAATCACATTTTAGACGATAGCTGTCGAGTGAGAGGTCTGTTGAGGCAAACGATTAAAATACGATCGAAATTAAAGAACCTGACAAAGGTTCAAAAATTGTTATTTGAATGAGGTAAAATTTTCTAGAATTACTAAGTCGAATATGAACAGCATGATTATATTAGAGTAAATTGAAAATACCATGATGGATTCACATTCACTCACATTGAATCACATTCATGTGTAAGACAATAATGATGACAACTCCCAAATGGAATGAGATAATTTAAAAATTCTTTTTTTTGCATCTTGGTATTTTCAATTTACTTTAATATAATCATGTTGTTCACATTCGACTTATTAATCGTAAACAATTACACCTCATTCAAGTAACAATTTTTGAACCTTTGTTAGGTTCTTAGATTTAAGCGAACGCTATATAACTTGACTTTTGATCGACAGTTCAATTGCTAACATGCATTCAATTTAGATCGAAATGATCTATAAAATTAATTTATTTACAAACATATCGTATCGACAATTCTGGCTTTAATTGAATGTCTAACAGCAGCCAACACCTAACTAGATAATGGCCCGGATAAGAGAGACTAACTAAGAGACTAACTATTAGCTCAAATTAATATATCTATTGCTGACCTCGTCTTCCAAAGATTAGGCACTGAATCGAAGACAAGGCCAGAGTTGTTCAGCGCTGGCCGTCTCTAACGGCAATCGCTTTCTTCGAAATTTTAAAAGATTAAGAAATTGAATAAAAGATTATTTTTTGAAACAAAGATCAATAATAACACAAAAATATGGTCTAATCAATAAAATGAGCCGATATTTTGGCTAAAGTGCGCCAAAAATGAGAAACCTTGTTCAGATTGCCTATCGTTTGATCACATTTTTTAGGCAAAAAATGTCGGAATTTTTAGATAAAAGTATTATTAAAATATTAAGTGAATTAAAAAACAATTACTTTGTGGTTAAGACAAAAGTGTTGTCTAATGCGGACTGACTTGAGATGCGGAGGAAGACGTCAGTGGAATGGATGTCAACCGACGATAGCGTTGATCGCAGACAAAGTCAAACCGTTTTCTGTAATCCGAACCGAAAGACCAGAAAAAGTACACTTAATGTGAGGCAAAGCGACTGAAAAACAACTGAAAACTTAAGGAATTGTTTAATCGTTTTGACACAACTATAGGACTGAAGAGCAACCTTAAAGTCACTGGAATTCAATTTTCAAAGGAGTGACTCATGAATTAAATATCGGGATAAATGTGAAAACGAAACGAATCGCCAGTTTTGTTGTGGGCCTCACTTCGGGCCAACACTAACCAACCGTCGGAGGAATGGTTTGAATGGCATCACTGCTGAGCCAATCCATGATTGCCAGCACTTGATTGCCATTCGTTGCCATTATAGCTGACGAAAAAAGGAAATTAGTCTCAATTAGGAAGTTTACAAGGACATGATCGAGGCACTAACACCACACACACTGCAGCACAGCATATGCAGGGGTCTGGGTCTGGCAAACAACATTATAATATAGCATTTGACGACAATTAATGCATAAATAAGTCTTATATTCTGCAATCGATTCATTAAATTATTGACTTTCTGGCAAAATGTGTCGCTCTTTGTCTCCTTTGCCTCAAATGTATGACTCATTAGCTTTCATTACATCAGAGAAGAAGTGGCGGCGAATCCACTGAAACAATGAGAGCAACCATTCCTCTGATTCGATGTTCTCTCTCTCTCTCTCTCTCTCTCTCTCTCTCTCTCTCTCTCTCTCTCTCTCTCTCTCTCTCTCTCTCGCGGCCAATCGCTAATCAATCGATTGGTCGAATCAATCAAAATGTTTGATCTAAGCATTTATTATTGATTTATCTTCCAGTTAAGCCATTCGAGCGAATAATTCGCATTTAATTAAACTCTAACCAACAATATAGTGAATCAATGGTCGGCAACGACCAAGATCACCACCACTATCACTATCATGATCAGTGATCACCATAACACACACCAATGGCACTGTTAGTAAGCGAGCTAACAGTGACTGCCACTGAGCACAGGAGAGCACATCCGAGCGCACCGTTTGGAACATTGGGAGCGTTCGGAGCAGAGATCGCGACTCAGATCGGACTCAAGCTATGAGTCATTCGTGTAATCGATTTGAATAATCAATAGTTTTATTTAAAACTATTCATTAATTCATTCAAATATTTAAAATAATTCGATAATTAGACGTGAATTAAGTGAATGATTTGGTTCATACCTTTTGGTCAGCGATCGGTCTTTTCTTCGGTCATTTGGCCGGTCGTTAGGATTCGTTATATAATTGTATAAATGTTTTGTCTGTCGGTCTGTCCTTATGTTGTGCTGACTGTGCGCTCAGATGTGCTCTCTTTGTGTCGACCTATCGCTCCCTCGTCTGTACGGTTGGGTCGATCCCCAGTCAGAGAACCCCCCGTCCATTGAGACCAATATATAAGAGGACTGACAGACAGCGAGGCTTTCGATCGAATTCTAGGTATGGCTCTCACTCTGCTCTCAAGGCTCGCCATCAGTCGCCATAGCGACCCATCCCTGCCATCCCTGTGTCCGCGAGTTTGCTCATCCGAGTCACACATTTAGGCCGCACTCACGCCGATTGACGCACACATAGTATTACGGATTTGAGTTTCATTAAAAATTTACATATTATTTATCACGTTTTCAGTCGAACATCACTGTTAGTGATAGTGGAAGTGCTCTGTCTGTCAGTGGCGGTGCTGGCGATGGCCTCACCGCCACTGGCGGTACCGCCGCCCGCACTGCCACTACCACTGACACTGTTTATCAGTGGCACTACCGCTAAGACCGCTAAGACCAGAGCTAACACCTAATGTGCACTCAAATCAATAGAACCAGAGCCACAACAAATATTGACTCGGCTAATTCCACGTTTAACAATTGGACCTGTCCTGTCCAAGTTCGTAATACGTGGACAACACAGCGGTCACACGAACCGCAAGGAAATTGAAGCCACGAATTGAGAGTGTGATCTGATCTGAGTTGATATGGCCATAAAAAGAGTGCCATTGAGTGCCATATTGTCGTTGGCAGACATGCCTCACACCTAACCTAACCTAAGCCTCGAATACAGTGTTAACACTAATCGAATCAATGGCCGCAACACTCGAGTGCTAACACTCGACAACTGCAAGACTCGAGTGATTCCAATCATTAGTAATAAATTATAGAATTATAGAATCGGTAAAACACTTAAAACACTTATTAGCTCTGAATTAATCTCAATATATGTTCAAACACTCATTCGGTGAACACTTTTGACAGACATTTGATTCAAAAATCGGAGCCAAATGTGTGTTACGAGCGCTGGAGTGACATCTGTTTCGGCCACAGCTCTCACTCTCTGACTCTTCTCTTCTCTCATAAATATAACTAAATTAAACCAAAATAACAATTAATTAAAATTCATTTGGCATTTGAGTCAAACATTAATTTTTAAATTGTTTTTATTGATAGTCAACTGAATTATGAAAATAAATTACAGCGAAATGTCTTCGATATGAGAATAGATTTTCAGTTAGAAAACAAAATATTTTTGACAAAATTTAGACAATCTTTGAGACAAATGTGTAAACAATTATAAAAGAAATGAATATTTAAACGATTTGTTAATTAATGTTTAGTTAAATGAATGACGAAATGAAATGACCGTTAATTCAGTCAGCGATGGCGCGATTGGCCATCACTTCCACCTTATATTTACAGAACTTCCTGTACGGCGGTCTGTCCTCAAAGTCCATCACCGATTTGATCACTTTTTTACTCGTATTCGTCGTCGGCTTCACATTCGCGCAACTCTTGGCTGCACTCGACTTATCACCAGAAGCGGCACTAACTCTGTCTTTGCTCTCATTAGTGGCCGAACCCGTAGTGTCACTCAAAACCATCCATTCCTGAGTTCGCATCTGTTGCTCACCAGAAGTGTTCAGTTCTAACCATTTCTTATGCCATTCGTTGAACTTTGAGAACAGGTTTTGGGAAACCTTTTTATGAGACTGAAAGAGGAATCGATTGTCAGTTATGGTCGGTCTCGACAGTCAACACATTCAGAGGACATACCATTCGAGCCTTTTTGATGCAATTCTTTCTGTACATAATGGACTCGCTCTGGACGACGAACACCATTTTGAACTTGCTCATATCGAACTTGCACTCGCTCTTCTCTGTCATTTCGGTGTCCTCCAGAGCTTTGTCCAGAGCGGGATCAGTCTCTTTGGGAGCGAGTCGTTCCGTTGGATCGGCTTCTTTGTCATCTTTGTGGTCATCAGACTTGCCTTGCTCGTCCTCGTTCGGCTCATCCGATTTGTCTTTGTCTTTGTTTTTGTCATTCTTAATGTCCTTATGAAAGAGGTCTTCGCTTTCATTCTTTGTCCTCGACTTGAAGGTTCGGATATTCCTTCTCATGAAAAGTGGTTTCTCTGACAACTGTTGTTTGAGATCTTCGCTAATGTTTCCGATTTCTCGGGTATACCGCTCGACATAGTCGGCCCACTTCTCGATCTGTTCCATCTCGTCGCCGGTCTCGTCGGTGTCTGTGTCCACCATTTCGATGCATAGTTTTCCCTCTCCTTTGTATAGAATCAATTTGAAGCAGTTCTCGTCGCACAGCAACTGTTCCGCCTTCTTCTGATAGCCGGCTTCAGGACCGATGCGGTTGTGAGCGGTAGCGCACGGCCCGCCTGTGGCCGCGTTCTTGGCCTCTTCGGCGTAGAGGTCAGTGCACTGTTGACACGACTCGTCGCACACGATATGTTGCAATTGGCGAACGATATTCTGGACCACTTTGTCCATTGTGAACGCTATGTAAGCGTGGATTCCAAACATCTCTCGTAACATATCTTCGTATTGGTTTGTGTCCAGATTGCCGTCTAATACTTGTTTTATCATGTCTACGAACGCCGGGAAGTAGTCCTCGACTTCGATTTCGTCTGATCAAGCATTCAATTAATTTAAGGTTCAGCCAACCAATCGATAAACAATTGACTTACTGTTCGGTTTCAATCTGAGAGCGACGGCAGTCGACTGTTTTCGGTCCAACTTTTCTCGGGCCTCCTCTGCCGCCAAAATATTGGCCCTTTCGTACATTTTGCCCAAACGTTCGCATAGAATATGGTGTAATCGGAAGAATAAATACCAATTGTTATTAACAAAGAACATCGTGTATTGGTCTTCGGGGTTGGTGTTCAACATCGGGTGCAAAGGTTTTTGGCCGTTTTGTCCGCTTTGGGACTCACTTTGATTTCCTATTAGAAAATAACATTCAATAAACTGTTTGACAGTGGTTTCTGACAAACCATTATTTGGTAAAACTTTTTTGTCGTCACTTTCAATCTTGACATCACTTCGTTCGGGATTATCGGTTGTCTTCGGATTAGATACAGTAATCTTCTCCCTCTCGTCCGTCTCATCCTCGAGTTCATCGTCGGAGAGGTCTCCTCTTGGAGTGGCGAACATATCGGGAATGAATTGTCGCAACAGTTGTTTAACTTTCTGTTTGTCCTCCTTGTGAATCGAGGTCTGTCTCTTCACGTGATGAATGATCAGATTACACGCCTCTTCGATCATCGACTTGTCTTTGTAGACGAAGGTCATGTGCGGCTGTTGTGTGATCACTGGCTCCGGATTGCCCTCATTTTGTTCGTGTCGTTCCTCGAAAATGGTCTCAATTTCATTAAGAAGTGATTTGGATCTCAAATATTTGATGTCGTTCTGCTTGAAACTGATTCCCTGATGATCTAAAGACTTTAGGTAATACTTTTCGTTCTGTTCGCGCCATATCTTATTGAATTGTTTCTGGGCTTCTCTCCACTCCTCCTCTTTCATCATCAATCGTCTGATCACTAGCGGCACCGCTACCGACGGGTTCTTCTTCAAACCCTCAATGATTTCTTGAGCCTTATCCCCATATATTCTTCGAATTGCTTTTTGGTGAATCACCGCAGAAGTGCCGCCGAGAGTGTCGTCTAATTTGAACCGATTTCTGTCTTCGGGTGTCATTCGTTGCATCTTCTTCTGCACGGCCTCTAAGACCCTAATCGTGGCTAAGTTTGTCTCTAACACCACATCCAACTCATATCGTTCGTCTTCGCACCGATAGATGTACTCTTCGTACTGTGTTTTCCTCGACGAGACGAAAGTCGAGTCCTCAGACCAGGAGGGGAATGAGACCCAAGTGTCGTTCAGCACCTCCTTGCAGAGCATTGTTCGTCCACTGCATTCAGGTTTGACGTAATTGCGAGGCAGAGCTCTATACGAAGCGCCGTATCGTTTGCACGACGAGTAGTCGATTTCCATTCCGACCTCTGAGTTCATTCTTTCCCTTTCACGCTCTCTGATGGACGCCACGCGATGAGACAGACCTGTGATGAGCAATGCATAAATCAAAATCAGTGGTCATTCGTTGCACTGATTGCATACCTTCTAATTGTAACGAATGATTTGAGTTGATTGCAGTCGAGTTCATTGTGTTGGAGACAGAAGCCGAAGCGCCCTCTTTGTAGCCGAGGAAGTCTTTAAACCATTTGAGAAGTTCAGGGAATTTGCCCAAAAAGGGTGTCACCAAATGGACTAATTCGGTGCGGGAGAGGATCTCATGGTTGTAGAGGACCAGACATCGGAGGAAATTTTCGTAGACCTCCTGACTCCTCAACGCCTTCCGCACCTATTCGTCACAACAGTGTTATGTAATACACGTTATGTAAACACGTCTAAAGGCAAGAAGTGTTCAGTTGACACATACCTTATCGAAGAACGCAAATTCGTTAAGTGATCCGTACTTTCCGGCCTCAGCCAAAGACACGTCTCGGAGTGAAGTCATTTTTTGGCGCTTCAGTGGTGAACAAAATTAATTGTCTGACACAAACATACAATGAAACAAAGCCTTACTTTGAGCGACGAGTGGTGTCCTAACGACTCATTATGCGATCGCTTCAGTTGTATTCTTGGTTGGAAGGGCTGAGCGTTGGTCAGCGGTCGGCCAACTGTTGGCTTCTTCACGATAGCCGAGTGGTCATTGTTGGCCGTATGAGCGGCTATGCCTTCGACGTGATGTGCCAATGGGTGGCCAAATGTGACCGGCATTTGACTGGTCAGCGAAAGAGGTCCCGAACCACCAGATGAGACATTGGAACCGTTAGCATCTGGCAAGAACTGACTGAATTCTTGGAGCAGGTCTTCTTGGTTTTGAAATAGTTTGGCCACTTGTGTGAACACTTCCGTTTCGGTTAGCATTTTCTGGCCGTGAATTGCAGTGCCTTTTGAAACAATAAAATCAGTTTTGTTAGCGATTTGCTAATGATTTTTGTTAAAGTGTTATCAGTGATCGCTCTTTTGCGTGATCTCTGTCAGAGGTATGTGTAATCCAAGAACAAAAAGCAAAAGACTTCGCAAAGTAAAAGTAAGTTTGGAAAAACACAATTAAATGACGTTTAGGATGAAACGAGTGATTCGACCCTTCAATGAATCAAAGCTCACATTACCGTTGGGCCTCACAAAAAGACCATGGTGGACATTAATCGGGACCGGTCCTGCGTGGGTAGACATTGCCCCGG
>JAQGBE010000478.1:0-18287 GCA_034698225.1 Scheloribates latipes | reverse complement strand
ATAAACATTGTGAATAAGTGCGAAACCACCTGTATCCTGTTCATTCATGTCTATTTTACTATAATCATTAATGATAATTGTCCGATACCTTGATATCATTTAAATGCCATATTCAGTTATTGGCTTTGTATGTCCTAGATTATTCGATATTAGCATGCTCAATCTTTTTAGATAAGTCCCGGAATCAGAAATTCGGATCCATACGATTGGACCTACAATGAGAATCTAGTTGTAAGCTCGAGCATTGGTGGCCATTATATCCTTTAAGAATTTTGGGTTTGTTCAAACGAGATTAACCATAGTGACTAAATTAGATGACACTCATACACATTTCTCTTTCTCGCTCTATTCATATTGAAACAAAATTTTCCATCAATTAGTTGTCCGATAGTTGATGTAAGATATGATACGTCAACATAGGGTAAAAGTGGTCAATATTTGATGGCCACCATTGCTCACATTTAGATTAAACTAATGTTTAAATTCAAGTTTGACTTCAATAAAACATTTCTATTATTTTTATACGTTTCACGATTTGCAAACCTCCTACTTGTGAAGCAGCCAATGGTCAGACTCATCAATGATCACCATGGTCAAATAGGAAGAAATATAGTTCACATAAAAATTAATACAGAGGAACCTTTATAATTGCTCATATTTGTGACTGACAAATTGATCTTATGTGCAATTATGAAATGAGCAAATATCAATGTTTTTTCCACTTGTGAACCTCTGAAATATTCTGTAGAATAATGTCAGAAAAACGAACTACACTGTATTATCATGTGAAATGGCATAGATATTGCTCAAATTGATATAATTATTAAAATTCTGTTATTTAGACAAGACGATTCTCTACAAACTACTATATTCTTCTCATTTTTGTCTAATCGAACAGATATTTCGATAAAATGTGCAATTAAAATAGCACTATTTGACTATTTGAAATAGGGCGTTCTCCCATTCTGTTGTGCAATTAACTCTCATTGCTCCAGATTAGGGGCTGGATATGAGCAATTAGTGAATTGTGCAAATGTTATATATTATATGCTATTAAATATTATTAAATATTATTAAATTATATTATATATTATATATTATGTGCTTCAAATCTTAAGATCAACAAATGGAATGTCAGAGATATTAAAAGGAGAGAGAATATTAAGACATTTAAATGTCAGAAAATATAATATATAATATAACGAGAGCAATTATATAGGTTTCTCTGTATATTATCCAATATTCATACGCTAACTGTTCGAAACCTGTTATCCAATGTTTTTGAGACAGTCTTAATGTGCTATATGCGGCACATAATATGCCCACTGCGTCTATAGAGGGAGTAGTATGGAAGTAAGTTGACACAACTTGTGCATGGCCAAATATACGGGTATTCCGTTCAGGTTGGCGTTAACCGGAACCAGCAAGCTTGAGCGATTCAAAAGTTGTGATAGCTTACTTTCACAATAATGAGTGCTCTTGGTCGATTTCATTTACAATTGTCAACACTTTTAAAACCAATTCGCTACTGGTCATTCTCAATGGCTATACTGTACAATAATAATATCCTGTTTAAATTAACTTTTTCTTACCAGGACAACTCTTTCGCAAATAATTTTCTGAGTTGCAGAAAACTAGCAATTGAGACAAGCTACTTTTACTTTTACATTATTAATACTAAACGCTGCCCGTGTGGGCATTCAGGAGCGCACAATGCCTTGCTAATAGTTGCTATCCTAAACTTTCAGACCGTGAACTTATCACTTTACCCCAGACTCGCATCTTGTTAGACATTCTATCATTATAGAGGAGTAATACAAAACTCAGCTAAGATTAGGTGACAGCAGTGTTTTCTCCGCGTTGTTTGCAGTTTATTCAATTTGTGTTATTCAATTCAATGCAATCTAAATTAGATGATATTCGCTGATAATATTCGATTAGGAGGAAAGTGTCGCCTATGATGCCCATTGAAATGTTGGCACTAGACTACAGTTAACAATCATTTAAGAATATTTAGGATAAATAAGAGCAGAGTAGAGGCAGAACAGGTCCTAACCCCAGTTGTCCGGCTCTTTCTATGCTCTCTGTGTGGCAAAGAATCTTTAGCTGAAAGAGTTTTTAGATCGGGAGCACCTGCTAGAAGAGTCAGACCTCCGCTGTTGGTTGGCATTGATCTCAAATACTATTCATTTGGTGTAAGAAACGTCTCATTCATAGAGCACTCGCTTGGGGTCAGTGTCTGAACAGATCTCAACACTGTTTCGCAGATTAAGGCTGTTATGGCTCGACATTGATTGGAACTGAGTTCGTGATTATTATTATTAAACTGATTTGAGTTAAACAAAAATAAGACAAATCAGATCAATCCAGTCACTAATTCACAACCCTATGGCCCATACAGGTCTATGAGTTTAATAAATAAATAATAAATAGTCAAAATTGTGAACACAATAATCACTTTCTCATTGATAAATTAAGTAGCATGAACAAATGCTGGCATATCAAACAATATATCATTTGGCTTAAGGTAACCTATATAGACTAGATCATTCGACTGGGACAAATTATTTTATATAGATTAATATATATATTTGAGATCCAAACATAAAGAAAGGTCTAATATGTAAGCATTAGAATTGGGCAAATTTGTTTGGTCAGTTCTGAATTGAGCAAGGTCGACCAGCTGAAGCTAATTAGCTAATAGCAATGCGACAGTTAATTGTCAACAGATTGGAAGCAAACGCTTGACTGAGCCGGCAGTCAATCAGTCAATCAGTCAATCGATAGTCAGGCCATTGTCTGACCACAGCCTCAATCACTTGCAGTGCAAGAGTTGTGTCAATACTGTAGTGATGTTTGCCATTGAGTGCAATGCAAACAAAATGGTGTCAACACTACTGAAGACATGATTTGACACTAAAGCCATATCATTCGGTCTCTGCGTCCGTGCAATGTCTGTCCAATGACTGTCACCAAAACCAGTCCAATGGCTGACCTCTTAAGTCGACTGTTGGTCTCAATTTTGATACTAACGCCGTGTGTAGTGACGGCCGAAGGTATGTCTCGAAGTTTGCCCAACTCTTCGTCCACTGACCATCTCTGCCGTCTCTATGTCAGACCCGCCCCGAATAATAACAGCTCCGAAGGACCAGTTGGTAGTGAGTGGACGAGTGGCCACTTTCGTGTGCGCCGCTATCGGTAATCCCAAACCGCAGATCGAATGGAGAAAGAATGGCAAACGACTGGTCACTCAGAGATACACTGTCCTCGACATCCCAAATGGATCTGTCCTCAGGATAGAGCCGGTCAGAGCGGTAAGTGCCGTCTCGGCCTCATTGACGTGCGATACGGTTGACTCCAATCAGATCGCATTCGGGTTTAACTAAATTAGTTGACTAACGGTTGCGTTTGTTATTGTCATTGTTGGCCAGAACCGCGATAACGCCTCTTACGAGTGTTTGGCTGAGAACGGTGTCGGCGAACCCGTCAGAGCGCAGGCAGTGCTCAATGTCTTTTCAGGTAAACAAATAGAAGGTATCAGTATATCGATTAATCGTTTGATCCAATTAGACGAAGAGATTCCCAAAGGCTTTCCCCGGTTCACACTCCAGCCCCACATGCAAGGGGTGGAGAGGGGCCGCAACGCTCTGATCCCCTGCAAAGCAGAGGGCGATCCCGACCCTCACATAATGTGGTTAAAGGATATGATTCCGATCGATATGAGTAACACCAGATATTCTTACTACTCGGGCGCCTCGCTCCAGATTATTGGTGCCGAAGAGCAAGACCAAGGACAGTATGAATGCGTGGCCGAAAACAAAATCGGAACGGCTTACTCAGACTTGGCCACACTCTACGTGCGGACGAGAGTAGTGCCGCCGTACTTCTCGATTCCGCCCGAGAAGAGCTACGAAGTGATGCCGGGCAGTAGTTTGAACATCACTTGCGTGGCCGTCGGCTCTCCCATGCCTTACGTCAGTTGGAAACGCGGAATGACTGACTTGAATACCGCCGACAATATGCCGATAGGTAAGAATGTCCTCAAACTGGACGACATAAGAGAAACGGCGAACTTCACGTGCATCGCGCACTCCAAACTGGGTAACATCGAGGCCACAACCCTTGTGATCGTGCAGTCGCTGCCGCGCCCGCCTACCAACGTGCGGGTGTCGGACGTGACGCCCACCTCAGTTCGGCTCTCGTGGTCGTACGACATCGGGGCCGAGAATATCGTCTATTTTGTCATTCAATACAAACCGAAGAATGCAAACCAAGAGTTGAGTGAAATCAGTGGAGTCACCACTTTCTTCTACATAATCGGTTCGCTTACGCCTTACACCGAATACGAGATGTATGTCGTGGCCGTCAACGCCATCGGCAGAGGTCAGGCCAGTACTGCCGCCTTCGTGACCACCGGCGAAACCAGTGAGTTGTCTCGTCTTGCATGAGTGTGTCGCTCGTGTGGCTTTCATGTGCTTGCTTCTCCATTTATTGACCAATTTGATCTGATCTGATATAATCTATTAACTTTCATATTTTACTCATTGCTTACCAGTGATTAATGGATATCGCAGTAAGTCTTAACGGATTTTGCAATATTTGCACATTTAATGTAAAGCAATGCACAATACCCGAGGAAAATGTTTCGATAGTTGAGAAATGCTCTTGCCATATTTGCTCTATATTCTTCATACTGCCTATAATTAGCATCAAGAAAACATGATGAACACCTATTTCTATGATAGCAATCGTATTTAATATTCAAGCTAATTGTTCAAATTTGGAACTTCAAAATATGTTGATTGAGTCAGATTTTTAAACAACATTTTAATAACTATTGTCTTGACAGTTACATTAAAATGTTGTCTGCTCCTTTTTTCCCAAAAAACAACCGCAATCAACTGATGTAGCATGCACATTCTGCACATTGATCTGTCAAATATTACACAAAAGCTGAAATTGAATTTTGAATTTCAGTGATCTCTTCAAATCCACGCAATTTAAACGCGAGACCTTTAAGTTCGACCACAATTGTGGTACAATGGGATCCGCCCGAAGAGCCCAACGGTGCGGTCACGGGCTATAAAGTGTATTATACGGCTCAACCAAGTCTTCCGAGCACTGCCTGGAGCACCCAAATGGTGGACAGCAATCAATTGACAACGATTTCCGACTTACAGCCGCATATGATTTACACGATTCGCGTGCAAGCATTTACCACCCGGGGTGCCGGTCCCCTCTCGGCGCCAGTCCAGGTCAAGACCCAGCAAGGAGTTCCCAGTCAGCCTTCCAACCTGAGGGCGGCCGCCATTTCGTCCACCGCTGTTCAGCTCAATTGGCAAAAGCCGTCACACGTCGGGGAAGCCATCATTGGTTACGAGATCTATTGGAACGACACGTTCACCAACAGAGAGGACAAGCGCGCCATTCCTGATGTCGAGTCATACACTTTAGGCGAATTGAGTCCGGACACACTCTACTATGTATGGGTGGCCGCCAAGTCCAGGAGAGGAGAGGGCGCCGCCACCCCTCCCATCCCTGTCAAGACGGAACAGTTCGGTATGTCTTCACCTAAACAGTGCTGATTATTGGTGGTGATTGACCGTAATTGACCAAATGGGTGAACTGATTGCCCTTGCCAATTTCAGTGTTAGCTCATAATTGAACTCGAATTCGATTTATTTGTTTGGTGATGATATGATTTGATTTGATTTGAGTTGGCACAATTTAAATTGATTTATCCACCACTAGTTCCCGGAGCCCCTCCACAGCAAGTGCATGGCCTCCCCGTAGACTCGAGCAGTGTGCGCGTTGAATGGCAGCCCCCTCCCCGAGCCCATCGCCATGGACAAATTACCTATTATAAAGTGATATATTTTGAAGACACTGTAAGCCCACTCAAAAAATTGCAACTCAATGTCACTGCGAATGACACTTCGATTGTGTTGAAAAATCTGAACAAATGGACTAAATATCGAATATCTGTGTTGGCCGGCACTGAGGTCGGCGACGGACCCGCCTCTGAACCGATTCTCTTGCAAACCGATGAAGACGGTAAGAGTGGGTCGGACTGGGCCAGACTGGCACTGCTTCACACTAATCGATTTCTGTCCTACTCTCCACTTCTGTCTTTCACTGGCATGTGTTCAATGGCTCGATCATTGACTTGTATATTGAATTTCATGCTTCCAATGCCTTCGATCAATGACTACACTAATCAATTTGATTGCTTTCATATACTGAGGTTCACCTTAATATTAATGCCAATTATGTTGACATTTGCAGTGCCGGGCGAACCGCGCGATGTGAAGACCACTGCTCTGAACAGCACCGCAGTGTTGGTCGAGTGGTTGGCGCCTCTCAACAAAGAGCAAAACGGCTTAATCAGAGGCTATCAAATACATGTCCAGGAAATCAATACCAACGGAGATCTGATTAACGACCCGATACGTTACGACGTGGCCGACGGCACGGCCAACGAATACAATATTTCTGGACTCCAACCCGACACTGAATATGCCATTCAGGTGGCGGCTGTCACTCGCAAAGGGGACGGCACTCGAAGTCGTTCAAAGAACGTTCGCACACTGGGCGGAGTGCCGACCAGACCAGACATATTGATCCGACTAATGCAAGACGAGCCGCAAATGAATGTGGAGGTGCAGTGGTCGAGACCTAATCACACCTATGGACAGCTGACCAAATACAAACTCAAATACGGCCGAACCGATAGCAACACCAAAGAAGAACTCGAGATCGAGCCGTTGGAACAGCGAAAGATAATTAGAGACCTGGAGAGAGGCTCTCGATATGAGTTCCGAATCGCGGGCAGTAATGCTATCGGTTGGGGACAGGAGTCGGTCGCATATGTGGAGACACCGGAGGGCATACCTCGCGCTCCGCCACAGAACCTGACTCACAGACTGCAAAGTCCGACTACGGTTGTGGTCAATTGGGACCCTCCGCTCACTCAGTACAGAAACGGAAGAATATCGGGATATGGCATACATTTCCACAAACAGTTCGAGCAAACGCCCAATGAATACAACACATCACAGACTCGAATGGTTTTCAGCTCTTTGGATGAGAACACAGAATATTCCTTTAGAGTGAGAGCTTATACGAGTCGAGGAGCGGGTCCGTGGAGTAATCGAATCCAAGTTCAAACTCCCGGAGACGTTCCTCCGGCGCCCACTAATGTCCAGGCTTTGAGCACTTCTGAGACGTCAGTGGAGGTCTGGTGGGATGAGATGCCATTCTTCAACGACATACTCGGCTATCATGTCTTGTATTCGCAAACGCCTGTCGAAGACCTTGATCTCTGGTACCGAAAAGAAGTATCCCTGACCTGGTCTGCCGCTGTCACTGGACTGGAGCCTAAGACGATGTACGCCATTCGAGTGGCCGCTTATACCAACCAAGGCTTGGGAAGGCTCTCAGAGCTGATTACTGTTCGAACCGACCCGACAGACGTTCCGTTGAATCTGCAGGCACTCGAAGTGACCACTCACACGATGACTCTGACCTGGAAACTGCCCAAGAAACTGGAGCCCGTTAAGTACAAGATCACATATGGCGCTCACAAAGAGTTCTACGATAGTCAAGGGTTGCTTCAAAAGCTACCGATAAGTCCGGAATCAATTTACGTTTCGTCAGACGTCACCGAATATACTGTCAATGTTCTGATGCCGTTCACCACATATCAGGTGAATGTGACGGCCATTCCATCTGATGAGACGTTCCGACCGCCGGCAAAGATCACAGTGACCACAGCGATGGCTGCGCCCAAACCGATGGTCAAACCTGATTCCATCGAATCTCAAAACAAGCAACAAATCACAGTTATTCTGCCGCAAGCCTCTGAAGAATACGGACCAATCAGTCATTACTATTTAGTGGTCGTGCCTCACGAGTTCGCCACTAAAGAACCGGATAAATATTCTATTGAAGAACTATCTTCGACTCAAAGTGACCGAATCGGGCCTTATATCGCTGCCAAGTGGATGAGACGCGCCATTCCCAGCACATTCTCTCTCGGCGACGGACAGAAATACAATGGGTTTACCAATAGAAGACTCATTAAAGGCGTTTTGTATCACATCTTCGTTAGAGCAGTGGTCGACACACCTATTAAGGTATTAATCATTAATATGTTTACCATTTGATTGATTTGAAACTAAACACCACTTATTGCAGAGTCTCTTCACGAGTTCGCCCTTTTCTGATCCGTTGAGTTTGGAGGCAATTGTGGCTGAAGGTCAGGGCAGGAGCAATGATGGCCAGCAAGGTGGCACCACGTCCGAGAAGACCGGTCCCGTGCCGATGATCAGAACTGGTGACAAGTCGGGCGCAATTCTCATTCTGTCGATTGTGTTGGCCATTCTTCTGGTTGTCATGTCTGTTGGCTTTTGCATAATTCGAAGGTTTGTCACCAAAGAGCATTAGAAAGTAATAATAGCTCAATGATTAACATTAACATTGTTTGCACAGACGAAGACAACTGATTAAATCTCCGGCAGCGGACACAACAATGAAGCTCTTGTTGAGTACCGCAGAGCCGCGCGACCTGACGACCCACCCGTCCGATCCGGTCGAGTTGCGTCGACTCAACTACCAGACCCCAGCTATGATGAGCCACCCGCCGATTCCCGTCACGGAGTTGGCCAATCATATCGAACTACTGAAGTCAAACGACAATATGAAGTTCTCGCAAGAATACGAGTCGATAGAACCGGGACAGCAGTTCACATGGGAGAACTCAAACCTCGAGGTCAATAAGCCTAAGAACCGATACGCAAATGTGATCGCTTACGATCACAGCCGAGTCGTTCTCCAGCCTTTGGACAACATCGCCGGCTCTGACTATATTAATGCCAACTATTGTGACGGATATCGCAAACAAAATCAATACATCGCCACTCAGGGACCGCTTCCCGAGACGTTCGGTAAGTGTTGTCAACTCTTTTCTCAATATTGGATCTCATTTCTGGATCTCATGTTTATTGAAAATTAGGCGACTTTTGGCGAATGGTTTGGGAGCAGAGAAGCGCAGCGGTGGTGATGATGACCAAACTGGAAGAGCGGACTCGCATCAAATGCGACCAATACTGGCCGTCGCGCGGCACTGAGTCCTACGGCGTAATGCACGTGACTCTGACCAACTACGAGGAGTTGGCCTCGTATTGTATTCGGACCTTCACTTTACAACGAACCGGATATCACGACAGTCGCGAAGTGCGTCAGTTCCAGTTCACGGCGTGGCCCGACCACGGAGTGCCTGACCACCCGACACCTTTCCTAATGTTCTTACGAAGAGTCAAGACTATGAACCCGCCTGAGGCGGGCCCTCTCATAATTCATTGTTCTGCCGGAGTGGGTCTGTATCTGAGTGTTGGCTCAATAGACCCAATATGTCTAATAATGTGCGTTTATAGGGCGGACCGGATGTTATATCGTCATCGACTCAATGCTGGAACGACTCAAATACGAGAACACAATCGACATCTACGGTCACGTCACTTGTCTTAGGGCTCAACGCAATTATACGGTCCAAACGGAAGACCAGTATATCTTCATTCACGACGCAGTACTCGAAGCGGTGATCGCCGGCAATACTGAGGTCTCGGCCCGTAATCTCTATAACCACATCCAATTGCTTATGCAAGTGGTTCCGGGAGAGAACATCACGGGAATGGAGTTGGAGTTCAAAAAGATTGCGTCCATGAAGACAGTGGCCAATAAGTTCGTGTCCGCCAACTTAGCCGTCAATAAGTTCAAGAACCGGCTGATGAATATCTTGCCGTACGAGTCGACCAGAGTATTCCTGCAACCGCTGCGAGGCGTCGACGGCTCCGATTACATAAACGCCAGTTTCATCGACGGCTACAAATACCGAAGCGCTTACATCGCCACTCAGGGACCGCTGCCCGAGACCACCGAAGACTTCTGGCGAATGCTTTGGGAGCACAACACCAATATTGTAGTCATTCTGACCAAACTCAAAGAAATGGGTCGCGAAAAGTGTCACCAATACTGGCCTCTGGAGCGGTCGCAGAGATATCTGTATTTCGTGGTCGACCCGATCACCGAATACAATATGCCTCAGTATATACTCAGAGAATTCAAAATCACTGACGCGAGGGTATGCTATCACTCGAGTCGTGCTTTCCCTCATCTGTTGTCTTCTGCCGACAGGACGGACAGTCGAAAGTGATCCGACAGTTCCATTTCGTCGAGTGGCCCGAACAGGGAGTTCCCAAATCTGCCGAAGGTTTCATCGAATTCATAACACAAGTGCACAAAACTAAGGAACAGTTCGGACACGAGGGACCCATCGCTGTTCACTGCAGGTCTGCTCACTCTTACCAAGATAACGATGTTGCCATCAAAACTTTGCTAACCTTATTTTGTTTGGTGTTTTAGTGCTGGCGTCGGTCGGACTGGAGTTTTCATAACATTGAGCATAGTTTTGGAACGACTACAGAACGAGGGAGTCATTGATTTGTTCCAAACAGTGAGGACTCTGCGAACACAGAGACCAGGAATGGTTCAGACGGAAGATCAGTACCAGTTCTGCTACAGAGCAGCCCTCGAATACTATTCATCGTCGTTCGACAACTATGCAAATTAGTGGCCACTCATCGGATCAGATCTCTGTTGATAGCAATGATTTGAACGGCAGCTGAAGGACAGTCACAATTGGTTGGACTGACGGCCAAACGATCGACAGTACAAACAATAAGTTATTCTTTACTTTCGACTGAACATAGAGAACATACAGAACATACTGAACATACATACGAAGGTACAGAACCTGAGGTACAGTTCCTCCGAATGGGCTTTTCGTTAATAGTGATTGATTTGCGGCTCAATTACCGATAACTCGCGCAAAAGTGTAGCTAAAGTGGAGTGAGAGGTGAGGCCGACGACTGACCCGTCACTTACACGCTCTTCGTTTAACCCTTCAGTCAGTTTCTAGTCTGAAGTCTATTCTATAATCGAGTAAATCCTCAGCTCTGAAGTCAATATCAATTAATTGAAACTCAGATATCAAATAATAATCTGTTTTCGTGCCTCTGATTCTTATTTATTGATTGGATTCGCGTCGATATCATCGATACCACGATTATGTGATCTTACATTTCAATTACAATTATCGCTATAAACAGTATTTTCAATATTTGTATCGTAATTAACGAAACTATCGATTCGTCACTAAATGTGTAGTCATTTGTTATGTAATAACGCTTTCGAGTACTTAATTCGATTATAATCTCAAGCAATGACTCGATTCCTAAGTCATGGCCTTTCCTTACATCCGGTCAGCGCTCGAACCGAAGTCAGTGCTCAAGACTTTCCATCTATTTGTGCAGACTTGCCATCAGTGGTGCAGTGATTGACTGCTTCACTGATGATATGATATATCGTGCCATTCATTCGACTAATAGTGATCGCAATAATCTATAATTTATTTTCCATTTTCTAATTATGATTTTCAATGTCGTGATTAGAATATTTCAATTTTGCAACGATTGCACGGAACGGGTGGTTCGGGTGTCGGCCGACCAGCGCCTGACCGCTGACCGTCGACTCGACACCCGTCGCGCCTATCGATCGATATATCTATTGATATATAATTTCTATATAATAGCGACGCATATCAATGATATCAATGGTTTGCATCTGAACTGCAATTAATATAAATATAAAAATTAATTTAATTTAAATTAATGTAAATAAATGGAAACCAATTGTATTGTAGATTAACTTTTGTTAATTTTATGTAATTTTTATATCGATTTTATGCCAAATGTAATCATTTTTACGATGTATTCGAAGTTTTAGACGATTTTTATTTACAATTTTTTGCATTATATGAAAGAAAAAAGTTAATAATTATTGTAATTGTCTTTTGACTCAACTTTCAGTTCAGTTGATTTGAATCGTTCCCAAAGTGCTGAACACAAACCGATTCTCATCGGCCACTCAGCCCGAGTCGGGCCTCACGAGTGGCCGAAGAGATAAAATGTACACAACTCTTCATTTTGTAATTAAATCTTCATTTTTTAGTAATTCATAATTCAGTAATAAATTGCTTTCATTTGGTTGTCATTTGTGGCCAAAAGTCGTACGCTTTGGACGTATAGTGCAGTCAATGTTTGTTTGTGTTTACGAGTCGACGACGACGTGAGACACAGACAGACACAGACACAGACAGACACAGACACAGCAACACATGTCGAGTAAGCGGAGCCACGAATCGGAGGCCGAACCCGAGAATATGGCCACCGGTGGTCAGAGAAGTGCCAAACGGATGTGCACCGCATACCCGAAGCAATCGTCGGCCTCAGGTTTGTCTTCACAGTGGAGAGACATCTGATTGACGTCTGGTCTGACCACTCACTTGCAGTGTCAGTCCAACTAACGTTAAACCAATTGATGATTTCGGCCAAATCGACGGCCAATGGTGGCCAACAGAGACTGAAGAGCAGAACGAAAGCTGAGGGCTCCGAGTCGGGGAAGTGCTCTGACTGTGAGATGAGGTGCAGTTCGGGTTCGGCTCGGATTGAGTGCACGTTTTGCGAGCGAACCGTTTGCGGCGAGTGTTCACTCAATTGTCTCCAGTGTTGTCACCCCTTCTGTCGACTCTGTTGTGTGAAGAGCTATCGGTTCTCCCGACAGAACAATACCGGGCTTTGTCTCTCGTGTCCGACTTGACTCGGCTTCTGTCGAGTTGTGCCACAAATGGCGATGCGGTGAACCACTCGGTGACTGGACAGAGACCAGTTTGTGATGGCATAGTTTGATCTGATCTGATTTGATTGAATGTAGCGATAATTCACTTTTGCAGATAATTCTATTTGAAATGAATGTTTTATAGACGAAATTCAATTCAATTTCACTGTAGAATTGGTTTTAAACAATTAGTCAGTTGAATAGCTTCTATGATAAATCGTTTCGAATAGAATTAACTGCATTGTATAAATATGATGGTTAACCAGTGAAATCATTAATGCCAACTAACCATTAGCCTCACCATTAAACCTCTGCCAGAGTGTTGTTCACCTCATCGACATTCCAATGTACTCTCATTTTTATACAATTGATAGCAATATATTAATTATTCTAATCATTTTAATCAGTGTTTCATCAATACATTTATGGCTTATTTGTGATAATTTGATAAAAATAAAGTTGGATTAGAAATTGACTATAAATCATCGAATTGTGGTCACATCAGAAGCGTTGGAGGGATTCCAATGCACCAGTTTTATAGCGAGTGAACAGTTTCGCTGAAAACTTAAGTGAAAAGTTAAAAGAATGGCCACAAATGTTTGCCAAGTGAATGAATATCAGTATTTAATGAATTATCAATAGTTAATTATTAGCTAATTAATTAATAGTTAATAATAATCGTTATTCAAACGAGAATTTTGAGTTCGTCCTCAAGTCGTACGCTTTGGACGTAAAGTGGAGACAATGTTTGTGTTTATGTCGGACCCAAACAGACGTCTGTTTTGTTTGTTTTGATTCAATACTTTCGCCGACTTTTTGGCCAAATTATGTCAAACGCTATGAGAACTCAATTAAAACTAATGTCAAACAAATGTTTAATTAGTCTTAAGTCCAATGCGATCAACAATTATGGCATTTCTTGTAAATACAAACAGATTTTGTGTTCAATAGCTTTGCGACCAATCAGTTGTCACTCGAAGAACTACCAAAAAGCCAAGTCTTTGGCCGAAAGGCAAACCACTTCTCAGTCAGAGCTGACGATCGGCGGGAAAGTGAAACAAACGACTAAAGACGTCAGTTATTTCGGTAATGACCACCGATCGGGAGCTGACACCACTTGACTGACCGACGGTTCGCTCGTTTCAGGTGTCATATTAGTGGGCGTTTCGGTGACGGGCGTAGTCTTGTATGCCGTGCTTCGGGAGCTCTTCGGGTCGGACAGTCCGAACGTGATTTACTCCAAGGCCTTAAAGCTCTGCAAATCTGATCCGCGGGTCATCGAAGCCATCGGAGAACCGATTAAAGGCTTCGGCGAAATGAGTTCTCGCGGCCGAAGACGACACGTCAGTTCAGCGACCTATGAAAAGGACGGCCAGTCTGTGGTCAGAGTCAGGTTCTACTTGAAGGGACCCAAAGACTCGGCGACCGTTGATTTGGAGGCTTTCAAGAATAAAAAGTCTCAGTTTAGGTATCTTTTAGTCCAATTGGACGGACGGCCGAAAGTAATCGTTTTAGAGGACAATCGGCGAATCGGATCCACGAATCCGCCGCTTATTGAGCCTTAAAGTTGTTTTCAATGGATTTGATTATTTGTGATCACTATTCGATAAGAATGACTACATTTTGAAGTCAATTACTTTAATCAATGAATTAGAAAAGAATTTATAATAATTTCGTGAAATGAATATATTTTTCAAATATAATGATAATTCGATCGTTTATTTCACTCATAATTTGCTGATCGACTCAAAGCTATATTTGAGACAAAAATAAGCTGAAAGTCAATTAAAAATGCATTTACTCGAAGTGTGTTATGCATTGATGTCTTTCTATGGCAACCAATCTTCGGTTTCTCACAACAAATACTCGAACCGATTGTCCGAATGTCGTCCGACTTAGTGGCCATTTGGGACGTCCCGCTGTGCGACAAGGTGCACATGGTCGAGTTCGAGCACGGCACCACCACCGGCAAACGCATCCTCAAAGTCGACGGCAAGGTTCCGCTCTTTTCACCTTGATATAGCCTCATAAGGAGAGTGAGTGACCTAGCTCAATTGACACCGACAGGAGATCGTCAGACGCGACTGGATGTTCAAACTGGTGGGCACTGAGGTGTTTGAGATCCGCGGCGACGACGACCAGGTCTACGCCAAATGCGAAATACTGATTAACGCCAGCACCGGATTCACGTATGAGTACTCGCTTTTTGTAAATGGGAAGCAACTGAAGAAGTTTAAGGAGAAACAGTCGAAGATCATGAGGACGTGGGTCGTCGAGTTGGACGACCAGATGTGGAGAATCACTTTGGGTTCGCCATCACTCGTCACTGACTGTCTGTGACTGACAACCGGTGATGTCTTACCATTCTTTGCAGAGAAGGATTCGCTCGACATTTGGGTCAACGGCTTTAAGGCGGAGACCACTCACGAGTTCGCCGACGAGGGAACGGAAATGCAGTTCGCGATCAGTGGCGACCACAAGGCGTGCATCAGAACCGTCAGCAGTGGTAACAAAAAGGAAGGAATCGTTTACTCACTTATTATTGACAACAGAGAAATCAAAGAATCGTATGAATGAATGAAACACTAAATAATTATTAATTAGTGAATCACTAAAAGGTTTTATTCAAGTTTTAATTAAAAAGTTTGGAAAATAAATTTATTCGTATTTACAAAACATTATAACATATGATAACAGATTTGTAGCAATTGATGACTAGAATAGTCAATCGATTCTAGTGTTGTCCGACTTGTGGTTAATGTGATTGAAGTGCTATTCAAATAAATGAATCTATTTTTGATGTTTTGATGCGTTATATTGTCTGAAAAATGATTTTCCGAACTCATAAGTGCTAATCATTATAGCACAGGCGGGCGCGACCTTCACCAGTCGGGGAACTATACCCGAGAACAGGCCTTTCAGACCGTTTTGGCGGTAAATCTTGCGCAACATATCACTGGTTGTGCTCGGATTGGACTCTTTGGAAGCGATGATTTGCATTTCGCCCAATTCTATCTGGCGGTGAGTCTTCACCACATCGAACGGTAAGGTAATCACAGCGGCCACTGAGCCGGCGATGGCTCCGCAGACAAAGCTCACAGCAAACGGTGGCTCAGACTTGTCGGTCATCTTCTTCTTCAGGGATTCATAGTTCGCCCAATAGATGCACGAAAAGGGAACGTCTCTGAGTATGGTTGCACTTAACCCGCGCCACAACGAAAACAAGCCCTGGCTTTCCATTAAGCTCCTGACGGCCTGACCGACCTCCAGGTAACTCATACTCTTGGACTGCATTTTGGTTCTAATCATTTCTAAAGGGCTTATAGTGGTTGCGGCAAAAATGCGAGCAAAACCACCCGACACTACCGGCACCCACAGAGGCTGTTCTTTCAGTTGGAATCGTCGGTTCAGGTATTCCCGGAACTGGTCATACACTGTAAAATAGATGACAGTCGCGGGAACTGCCATAACTCTGAGGTAGAAATGAGGCTAACATTAGTAAAGCTGTCCGACAGTGGAGAAAAATACAGACAAAGTTGGCGGAAGACCACTCCAGAGCGAAGATATTCCCTCGTTTCGGGTGATTTTGACAAAAGCGTCCTTTGAGTGAATCAACCATTCATTGACATACCGTTCAAACAGTAAACACATACCAGAGTTCCGCTGAAGTGTTGGTTAGAAGATAACAAAGGGTTTTGTCTGACAGACGGCTCAATGCCTCTGATAGCAGTGGCCACTGATTGCGGCGAAGTGACCGAATTGGCGGGACAGTAGCAGATGTGTTCCATGAGGCCATTGCAATAGAGATAGCACTTGTTTCGCATGAACTGCTTCTGCTGCGACTGCAGTCTAATCTTCACCACATCCAGAGGCGTCACTGCAAGCAGACAACAGACAACAGTGAGCACCACGACAAGAGGCGACGTCTCACCGAAGAGCGAGGTTATGAGGGCTCCGGTGCACGAACTGATCATCCGCTGGACGGGTGTTATACTATGGTCAGCAGTGGTCAGGTGCGGCAGTGGCTCGTCGGGCATCGCACTCAGCGAAGAGGTCAGACCTTTGGCCGAAGTGACAGACGCAGTGGCAGTCATCTTGTACATCTCTCGGGTCTGGGCTGGCGATGGACAACAGTTGCGGGGCTCGGATCAAACCAAGTGGTTATCGGCGAAGAACTTTCCTCAGACTTCGAGACATTGCATCAGTCGGTCAGATGAGAGGCAAAACACATGCAGTCAATCAAAACAGAGATACAAATAACGCAACACTTATACACTCATACACTCAGGTCTGAGGTCTGACCGGTCTTCGGCTGGACTCCACTCTTTGGCCGATGCCTTCTGGCCGATGCACTCCCAGTGGGCTGACTCGGCCTCAATTGCATTTTGTATTGCTGTTTACTTTATTTTTGTAAATGTATCATGCTTTATTTTCTAATATAAAGCATGTGTTCACATATAGATATCATATTTAATATAGTAAACTAGCTACAAACTAACCATTTAAAGCTAACCTTGTCCATCGCCAAGTTGGACATTCCCTTCGATGACATACAGACTTCGTATAAAGAGCCGGTCAATGAACAGCGGTCAGCGGTCAGCGGTCAGCAGTCAGTGGCCATCGGCACAACTGTCAAACTCAAGACTTGTCAACCCCTTTGGCCTCTACTGCCGTACTTTGTGTCCAATTCATTGTCTGTAATGCTTAGTCACTGACAGAGGACTCAAATCGGACTGAATTTGATTGGATTTAACTAACAATTAAACTGAGATTTAATTTGGTTTCACTGATTGCCCGATCTCTACATCAATGGCTTCCGAGAGATACAGCTTTTCGTTGACGACATTCAGGTATGACATCCAAAGCGATGCACTTCGGAGTGATTGACGTTTGTTTGTGTCCGTCAGTCCGTCGGGAAAATTGGTTCAAATCGAGTACGCGTTGGCAGCGGTGGCCGCCGGCGCTCCCGCCGTCGGCATCAAAGGTATGAAGTGAAGGGTTGAGCGACATTATTAAGAGTGGTATTGGTTTGGTCTGGTCTTAGCGTCCAACGGAGTGGTGTTGGCCACGGAGAAGAAGCACAAGTCGATCATATACGAGGAGCACAGTATCTTCAAAGCCGAGGCCATCACTGACCACATCGGGATGGTGTACAGCGGAATGGGTCCCGACTACCGGCTTCTGGTGCGGAGGGCCCGCAAAATAGCCCAACAGTACTACTTGACGTACTCGGAGCCCATCCCTACCACTCAATTGGTGCAACGCGTGGCTCACATCATGCAAGAGTACACCCAATCGGGAGGCGTCCGACCCTTCGGTGTGTCTCTTCTGATTGCCGGCTGGGATAACGACAGACCATATCTGTTCCAATGCGACCCATCGGTTAGACCCGACCATTATTACTGACCGTTTAATGCTATTGTAATCGATTTGTCCGGCAAAAGGGCGCTTACTTCGCGTGGAAGGCGACCGCTATGGGGAAGAATCACATAAACGGCAAGTCGTTCCTCGAGAAGCGGTATTTTGTCTCATCTTATTGATTGATTGATTGA
>JAQGBE010000477.1:0-18291 GCA_034698225.1 Scheloribates latipes | reverse complement strand
CACAGTGACGACGTCCGGCCCCCTCTTCCACATCCCTAGCAAGAGATGACTAAAATAGCAGTTCTGTCGCTTTGATAATTAGGTTCGCTCACTGTTAGCCGAAATTTTCCAATTCTTTGTTCCCATTGTTAACAATCGCCGCTATATTTATATCCATCAAAAAAGTTGTTTTCGATTCCTATCTGACAATCAATTGGATACAAATTAATAGCTAATTAGCCGATTGGCTGCTATTCCAGTCTCGTTAGTGTCATAGCAATGAACAAGCTCATTCTCCAAGAGTGTGCAATGGAGCGCAATTAGCGCCAATCGAGAGACTCTTATATTTTAATTAACTGCTTAACTAATTTTTTCGCTGATTATTCAGTTCTGCGATTTTCTCCGGGTTTTCTGCCCAAAGCCAAAGCCAGTTAAGAGCAGAGATGGTTTGGTTTGGTTCAGACGTTTGCCATATTTGTCGGTCGGCTTCGTTGGCAGTGCTGTTCAGTGCAGTTCTGTTCGGCCTTTCTTTTACTTAACCCACTATTGAATGTCATTATCTGATGCCATCGTTTCGTTAGTTTTCGTTGTTCTGCTCACAAACTCAAGCCTTTTATCGTTTCAATTGTCTAATCTATTGCAGAGAACCTCTCATTAGTCTGATATTCATTAGTGGATCGGTTTGTGCTCCTTCTGTGTCCTCCCATCCCCTGCCGGCCCCCACACCCGAACGACTCCCTTCGCCCAACGATTTCGCTCTCATTTCAAGCGATAGTAATTTTTGACTAAAACTACACTTTTATCTCCACTTCTATTCTTTTATTTAATTAATTTAGATTTCATTTTCAGAAAATAAGTCGTTTTAGACACGAAATTGTCTCCGAATTGTTTGAATTGTACGACCATTTCGTGTGCTATTAAAAGCCATAATTAAAGCGATATTTTATTTGTCTTGTTTCGTCTCATCTCTCCATTAAGTTTATCATTACTTTTAATTTAATAGAAATTGAATTTAATTTTTATCGAAAATAATATTTACTTTATTTTTCTGTTGAATTAATTCTCTCGTTTTCTATCCATTTGAATCGGCGCTCAATTTAATAGTTGTTTTGTTGTTCTCATACTTTATCCTCGTCTGAAAAGTCTCGCAAAATAATGATTAGATTTGAAACAAGTGTTGAGATATTGCATAACATTCGTGTGTTTCAGGCGCTGGCAATGGATTCGTTTGGTTTTGGCTCTTGTTTTGGCTCTTGTTCTGAATATCTGAGTGGAGTCGGAAAATGTAAATCAAAAATCTGGGGTTCAAAGGACTCATTAAGTATTTGCCAGAAACAGATTCGACAATGAATTAGCAGCTATTTTGCCATAGCATTAGGCATTCGATACCAGAGATTCTTCATTATCTCAGAAGTGTTTGTTTTGTTTGTTACCAAAACCAAAAATAACTCAAAACATATAATTGACTCCGAGTTCTTGCAAATTCTTATTTATGTATTCATCGGATACTCTCTTTTGTAGCGAGAATTTTGTCAACTAATATATAACCCGAACTGTTTTAGGCCCAAGACATTCGAGAACCATAAATCTTGTTCATTCGAATTGTAAATACGCCAACAGCAGAGCATCCATACATCAATTTGAATATAGCTGAGCTTGGAAGTACACTCCACCCTGCTCATCTGTACTCTTGCTCTCACTATACGCCTTAACTCAATTTGCAATTCATATTCAATTTTCATAATTTTTGTTCACTTTTTCCATCATTGCATAAAATCTCATTCGTTCTTATCATTTGTCGCCAAAATTCTCTTTGATATCGATTGCGCTGACGAATGGTTTTCTCGATTTATTACATAAATAATAAATTGAATTAATTTTTCTTTTCGGTCCCAAACCTTATGTCAATAAACTCGTCGTCACTGCTCTTCTCATAGGTATTGACATTAATTAGCATTTGAATCGTTAAAAAATTTGTTGTTCAGGAATTAGCATCACTTCAGACGTGCCGTCATTTTCCAGTTCAGACGCACTGATTAAATGTTTTGGCATTGTTTGCGATGCAAAATCACTTCTCCGCCGGCCGTCGACAACAATAGTGGCTCTCATTTGAAGCAATTTTATCGCCGATTACAGTAATGAACAATAATTGGTTGCAATTTATTTATATATATAATTCTTTTATGTTTTAGCTATAATTCTTATCTCCTGAGCACTGACTCCACTCCACTCCACCACTCATTGCTTGTTCACTCTTTTCCAAAGCAATTCTTATCGCAATTAAAAGCAATTCCTGTACTCAATGCCAACCAAACAAAAACCCCGAACTAAAAGATTATCCATTTTTTTTGCATTCAGTCACACAAAACACTGCAAAACAAACTTTTGTTTTTCTTTTTATGCAATACTTAACAGATTGAGTGACTATTCACAGACAGAACCCATAATAATGTTGGCTATCAATCAATTACTTGTGATTTTCGTTAACACAATCGCTTTTTTGCTCGGCTTCTGATCCAGAGATGACAAATAGGGGGTATTCCCAGAGCCCTGTTCGATAAAAACTACTCTTTCGGTGCCAAACAAACCTCGACAAGAAAGGCCTTTTGGGAGCTCGACATCCGATGCGATTGCTTTGGACACAAACCTCCGAAGCGAGCGAACCCTAGCATAGAAGGGATGCCGAAACCGGTGGGTATTCCTCATCCCTATCGCTGGCTATCCTCCGCATCCCTGCGATCGCTCACTTGTAATGCGTTTCACGCGTTCCGACATTGGCTGTGATTTAACTTTCGTTTTTGTTCTGACATAATGTAAGATAAATAAGTATTGATATCCCTTTGACTATAGCCCAGCACAGGCTGTGTCTGCTGTGTCTGGTGAGCGAGGCAAGTGTGACACAGATTGTATTGATTCACTTAACGCTAATCGCATTGATTGACGGCACAGGTGTCGCAAACAATTGATTGAGTTAGCGGCCAATTGTTGGGCTCCGGTGTCGGAAGAGTCGGCACAGAATCGGAAATTGCATTCCGGACTCGTCTAACGCACAGATGATTACAGAGTATTGCAATTTAAAAATTGTGATCTCGAACGCGATTTCTTGTATCCAATTGTAAGCGACATAACTGTCTGTTAGGTGTGAAACGCTATTTATATTGTATAAGCAGTGCATCGCTCGGTGTCTGCATTTGACATCTGATTGGCGATCAGTGCACTGATTCCAGTGATTCCGGTGTCGAGTCGACAATAGGTTAGCCAGAGTGCAGAGCACAGGTCCGACAGTCCTATCCAAACCCGGAATAATTGATGCCACGACTCGACTCGACGCTTGATTTAATCAGTTTTCGTGTCACATATCAAAAGGCATTATTTAACCCACTCTTCAGGGGATTCGCCTGAAGTTTCTCGTGTGTGAGCAGATCACTGATCCACGACATCTACGCCGAGCTATTGATCACCGAATTGCAGGTGAATTGCAGTGAAGTCGCGGTTCGCTCCGCCGATGAGTGCAATGTCTCTCCACTCCAGTCGACTCCTCTTCGCATTGATCTCTGCCTTTCTCTCGCATTTTGCTTACCGATCGAAACAGTTTTCAAAAACAGATCCGCTATTTGTGCGGAAAATAGATAACTGTTTGTCAATTGAATCGAATTTTTTTCCTCTGATTTTTTTTTCAAACCGATTTTCTTCCCATTGAAATAGTATTCTGTAATGAATTGCTATTGAATTACATTTGGTCTTTGGGTTGTGTTTGCTGTGCAGTACTCGTCAGTTCATGTCTGAGAGCACTCTCACGCGTGATTTGACCACTTTTTGCTTGCTTTTTGGGCACAAAAACCTAAACCAAACCATAAGTTGAAGTGATATTTGAGACATATTTGAACGGACGAACACTACCATCAGTGCACTGGTGGTTGTGCTCCCGGTTTGTTTGATGTGTGTCCCCATCACAACCTCTAATATTTTTTTAGTCGATTTTTCCTTTTGTTAACTCAAGTCATATGTTATTTATTTGATCAGTAGTTGGAGTTCTGTCTGCACAGAGCTAGAGAACACTCACCAGTGTTACTCATTTGGTGAGCCATTTGTTCTATTGGTTTCTTGTTTTGATGCCATAGTTGGAAGCGATGGAAGCACTGGAAGTAGTGGAAGGCCCGGAACGCTCGACCGCTGTCATCATTAGATGTATAGCGAAAGCAATAAGTTTCTCATAATAACAGAATTAGTGGACTCAATGTTTTTATTACGTCTAGTGTCCGCTCCTTCAGAACCACTGATGACAGTCTGAAGCGGTTCGGTTACATACGATATGAGCCGATCGGCTCTTGGCAGCAAATCATTGCATAGAACTCGATATAATAACTGTCCTTTCATTTGTCTGCTATTCCAATGCAGACGTCCCTAACGTCTAATAATTAGCCGGAAGGCAGACAATTGTATAACGAATTCGTTTCACTCGTTTTACTTCTCAATATCTTCTCATGCGTTGGCCGCACAATATATTCCACTTTATCTGGCGAGCGGTGATGACCAGGCTCTCAATAAGTCGGGCCTCTCACTGCGCTTCAACATATCATCTAGCCAAATCTGACCAAACTCGTTTCTCACCTCAGCGGTCGCCATAACAACCAGATTGCACTTCTCATGACTTTATGCTTCAGTAATAATCGGTTTGAAAAATGGAATCCAATATTGGAATTGCGAGGCCAACAGACGGCACAGACCCGCAGACTAAGCACAGCCCAACACATCTAACCCTAACAGAACCCTAAACCCTGAGCACACCATCGCATCGCATAACACTCTCCCTCTCCTTCGGACAAATTCAATAACAAGAAGTTTTTCTTTATATAACCGATATTTTGTGATTCATATTATTATTATTATTACTCCCCATTCGTCGCTATTATTAGATACCAGTGTCTCCTAAAGGATGTTATTCTCAAATGAAAATTGAAAAATTCTTTTCTCTCATCTTCTCATATATTATATTCACTTCTGGCAAATGAAATATAACTATTGATATCGCTCTAAGAAATATCTAAATCGAAGAAATATTAGACAATTTTTATTAGCATTTCTACTCATTTTCTGTCGACTATTTCTGCCGGTCTTATTGATAAAGTTATTATGTTCTTCGCCCGAACGTTATTATATAAGCCGTTCTTCGCCAGAGCTGTTCGAGCTATAAGAAGACTACAGCTATAGTTTTCGTTAATAGATTTTCATTTTCTTTCTCTTTCTTATGCATAATATCCACATTAAAACTCTCCAAATGCTCTAAATTTGCTTATTTGGGAATTTATTAAATTTTCGGTTCGCTTCCACGCCATTAGGCCAGGAGTTGCCAGGGGAAGGGGCCCTCGGCCTCGACCCTAGCCGGGTGGTCCGTTCAGCTGGAATTAGACCTTGATCGGTTTGTTACGCTGAGCCAGGTTTGTAATTACGCTGCGGACGCCGTACCTTAAAACGCCATTGACAGCCAGCGCTCTTCCATTCATGAGCTGTGCGTTTTGTATCTGTGCTAACTCACATCTAATTGGCTTTCCGATCCAATTACCTCTGCTATTGATTTTCTCATTTCGAAACAGAATTTTTGTTATGATTTCATGATTTGGTCACAATTTTTCATTTTTTCCACCGAACGAAATCTGCTGTAGATTTCAGTTGTTAGACACAGTTGTGGTAATCCCTTTCAAACTTATTAGACTTTTCTCTCTTAGAATTTTAGACTTAGTTTTTCAGTTTAGTGTAATATTACTGAAGAGTAAAAAAATTGGAAAAACTTTTTCTTCAATGCCTCCGTTTGCCTGAGTCTGAGACCAATTTTCTTCCGATAAATTAATTTCATTAGTCCTTCAGCTCTAAGACTCCGATACTTATTATGGGTCTCAATATTATGGTCTGATTGTGAAAAATGATATCTTTATTCTTGGGCTCTGTTTTCGCTTGTCTGAACTCTTCATTGGATATCTTTTTGGTCTTCCTATTCAAGTGTTCGATAGAAGAAGATATCCAATCCAATGATGAGAAAGAGAAGGCTATGAGAAAGTGAAATATATTTTCTCTCTTCTCTGGTATAATAAAAGACTTTAATAAGTTATATTGAATGATAAGGTAGAATAACAGAGAATAAAAATAGCTTTTAATACATTTAATGCAATATTTTTGTTTGGCTTTCGTTGGCAGAGAGGAAAAGGTTGAATAGAGAATTCGCTAACTGAGAGCCAGAGTTAGCTCGACTCGACTCTGGCGTTCAGTTATGTCTTGAAATTCATTCACAACTTAATTAAAATCGATTCTAAGCCTAACTTTTCTCGAATCTCTAAGCAGTAGTTCGCTCGTTGTGTTACATCGGTCTCGGATTCACTCATTATTCTCATTATTATTATTATTGCCGCTATTTTTGTTACATAAACTTCAGATAAAGAGTTGATAGACCTCTCTCTTTCTCTGCTGCCTATTAAATGATTTTTCCGTTTTCATTGTGCAATTAATTATTTAACTCTTTTCTATTTGATAATAAATGAGACATTAATTCTCATTGAATTATATGTTTTTATTTGCTTTTCATTCCATTAAAAGATGAAACGATTTTTGAATTATAATGCTCTCTGGCTTTTGGGTAAAGCGTTAGACTTCTCTTTATACTCTTGTCTACTATACTCTCATCTCATGCCCTAATCTCTAATGAATTGACAATATTTTTTGCATTTCCAGTGCCTCTCACTGTGAGAATCGGCTTTTGATTTTGACCATGGGCATGAAATTAGCAGATAGATTACACGCTGCGAATTAATTAGTCTAAGTGCTGAAAATCTTTTATCTAATTTTTTATTACACGAATTAACACAAACTATTTTTCTCTTTGAACTTTTCAAAAATCAAAAATTCATTTTCAGAGCACTCTTTTTTGTGTTCACTCACTCTGTTGTGTATATTATGCAAACACTAGCGCTCAGAATATGATAGATATGAAGAGCCAGTGAAGAAACTGCAGTGAATTCATAGCAATTTTTTCTCTTTTCGTTTCATACGTTCCGTTCTATTCCTATTGAGTGTGTCCTCTGAAGTGAAAACCAGAGTCTCATCATTCATAGCTATAAAATACAAATACGACACTAAACAACGAGAGGTATGGATAGGATGTGAATGGAATAGTGAAGTGAAAATTATTCGCTACACTGTTCGCCGATGTCGAGCATCCACTGCGAGCCAGACCTGTGATTAATGGATGAATATTTGCACGACTTTTTTGGCTAATACTGTCGACGACAATGTCTTCGGTGCCCAGGCTTTGGCCACCATTTGCCACATGCCGTCAATTTCATGGATGTGCCAACGCATCAAATATTGTGACAAAGGCTCAACTTTTTCTGTCCCTTTCAGCCGAAGTATAGACAGAGAGACAGCTCTTCGACACTACCACTACTCTCTCTGCCCTTCTCTCTCCACATCCCTCTCCTCTCCGGCCCTCTCCCGAGGTTTTCAAATGTAGAGAAGCGTTAAAACTCATCATAACTTTTATGGAAAACAATGTCTTCGCTAACAGACACTGACAGACAGCCAGTGAATCGATTCCAAGAAACTTTTCGATCTCCAATTGGCTCTTATTTTTTTTTATTTCCACTCTATTTTGGCGTAATTTCTCTGCTTATATGCCATTTCTTGTGCTCAGCGGGTCTTCACTGCTCTTCATTGGACATTAGCTATTCGTCGTCGGCTCCCAAACCTATTCATCCACTTCTCTCTGTCTAAACAAAACATTCGGTTGGGTTCGCACAGCACTGGCACACAACACAACACAACACCACATAACTGAACGACGAATAACAATATTTTTAGTGCCATGTCTTGTGTGTTATGTTGTCCTCTGTTTGCAGTTCGTTGTATGTATTCGCCACTACTTCGCCCCCAATGTTGAACTCGTTTTTCCCAGAAAACAATTTTTATATATATTTCTATATTTCTCGGACGAGAGTAAAAAAAGATGTAAAATATATTAATTTTTTCTCTCTTACTTCTAGTTTCTCCAGTACTTCACCTCAACTTCACTTTTGTGACTTCACATCAACTTTTTTGTGCTATAACTCCTATCATATCATACTTTTATTTTATACAATTTTTATTTCTTCGCTTCGAATTTCCTTTCCTTTGTAGGACCGGCTCAGCCGTTCATTAGGTGTGCATTCAGTCATGTATTGGTTCACAATTTTTTATTACCCGAACAGAACAGAACAGAACAGAAATGCCATTTCAGTTCATTATATATATCGCATGTATTGAAATGATTTTTTGTCTCTCATTTGTGGAATCGAAGAAAAGAGAAGAAAAAAACTCTTTTTCACTGATGTTTTAATTTGGTCGCCACAATCATCTTGGCATTACCTGGCATTGCTGATGCGAAGCACACAATTATTATGATTACGTTTGAGCCGTACTATTGATGTGAATGTGAAAATGCAATAAATTGTTCGCTCGAATTGATAGCTATAATAAATATGTAGTCTATAAAAGAAATTATAACTAAGATTAACGTCCGAATCGATATCTACACCCATAAGGCTTCACACTGGGTATTGACGATCGGGTGTTCACCGCAACAGCACAGCACAGCACACAACTAAATTATCTAGCTCAGCCAATTTGGTTAATAACTTTCATTTTTAGCGCCTGGTTGTCTAACCTGGTCATCTAATAACAAGCTATGAGAGATTTAGCACCTGATAAACGCCAAGATAATTATCAGCTTAGTGTGTATTGGCTCTCTTGTTCGGAGTGGTAACCCATATGATAGATAATCCTCTCACGTCAGCCCTAACAAGTTGATCGATCACGATAATTCAATTTAGCAAGCTCAAACATACAAAAGCCATTATAGCCGGCGACCCCTTTATTGTTTGTGCCTTTTTGTGGTCAGAAAAGTGTATTTATATTTGCGTCCAAAGCGCTTATCTATTATCCGAATCAGAGCCCAAAACCTGGCGAACCAGTGGCGAAGTCAGGCATTGCCTCACAAACTAATGTTTAATTCCATTGTTAACCAGTTCTTTATCGCCAATGCCTTTCCTCAGAGCGGTTCCAGAGAACGCAAGCCTTGCGTTCAGTTATGTTGTATTGATTGCTGACAATAGATATCGCTTTCAGACTAACGCTTAGCGCACAGTCACAGCCCGTTAGCCGTCAGCACAGACCAGGCCAGCAGTCAGGCCATTGACCGCCGCCTTGTGTCCAGCGCTGGCCAACACTGCACACCAACAGCACAGTTGTGTCCGTCGGCACCTGACCACTGGTCACAATCCCGCCATACGGTCAGCATTGGACACATATGTGCTGTTTTGTAGACATCTGTTTGTGATTTACCAGAAGTGAAAGCCTGAGACCGGAATGGCATCACATCCTAAGCACTAAACCTTACGCCAATCGGAGTGTTGTCTAATCAGTAGTCAACCGATTGTCTACTGCTTGGTGTCAACGCATGCACTGGTCGTCAAGTGTTGACTAATCGCTGGTGTGATTGCGATAAGTCATCGGCGGTAACGAAAGGGTAGCGCAAAACCGGACGCGACTGTAGTAATGAAAAATTCAAAGTATTTCTCTGAGAAAACTGCTCTGCAATCTGATTGGTCGACAGAGAGTGGCTGAGAGCACAGGTGGCGCCCATCGGCGGCCGACTCACTGCTGGCCTGAGTGCTGGCCATAGAGCGCAGCCATAGAGTGGTTGAGCGCTGGCTGTGAGCGTCTGTTCGACACCATTGGATGCATTGAGAGTGCATTGAATGCAATGCCAGTGTTGAGTCAAATATGAGTGAATGTGAATGAATTGAGTGAACGACGACTCGACGACTCGTCCGCACAGTCCTCACAACACAGTCGACAACAGACCCGCAAATATGTCGTAAAGCGATGTGAATCACAAGTGCTTTAGTGCCAACCCATCGATGCCAGTGACCAATGCCGACGTGCCGCTGACCAACTGAACTGACCGCTGCTATGCGGCCACACGAGCCCCGCGACGGTCACTGCCCTCGTTGGCTGTCAGTGGTGGCCACCGCTGTCATCGCGCTGTCACTGTCGCTGGCCGTGGCTGTGAGCGGTGCCAACCCGTCGCCCAAAGACAGCCAAAAGACTAATTACAGTTACTTCGAGGAACGCAATACTGACCTCCAGTTCGCGCACCTGACCGTCAACTCATACACCGGTCAGGTCTATGTCGGAGGTGTCAATCGGATATACCAGTTGTCGCCTCAGCTCAACATCGAGGCCGTGGCCGTCATGGGCCCCGAGCAGGACAGTGCCGACTGCCCGGTGACCAGGAACTGTCCCAACGTGGTGACCAAACCGACCACTTACTACAACAAGGTGCTGGTCATCGACTACGCCCAGTCCCGGCTCATATCGTGCGGCTCACTGTTCCAAGGCGTCTGTTCCACACACAAGTTGGACAACGTCTCGAGTCTGGACTCGTCGGCCAGTGAGGCGGTGGCCGCCAACAACGCCACGGCCTCCACCGTGGCCTTTATCGCTCCGGGAACTACCAAATCGCCCAAACATGTGCTCTATGTGGGCGTCTCATACACGGCCAACGGGCCCTATCGGTCGGATGTGCCCGCAGTCAGCTCCAGATCTCTCGATCCGAACGGTATGTCGTCGGCCGACCAGTGATGGCCGCCAGCGAGCAGTCATTCGCCGTTTATTTTTGTTTATCTCTCACTTGTTTTGCATTGAGTTTCGGGTTTGAGTTCGAGTTCAGGTTTTCTGGTCCTCTCCTATGGTTAGCATTGCATTCATTGCATTCAAATTGGGTTAACTTTTTTCAATTATAGTCTCTGAGAGACTCTCATTGTATATTCGAGTTTAGTTTAATGTCTTTCTTACGTGAGTCCAAAAAAATGTAATTTTATTTCATCTGTTTTTTTCGCTCGTTTCTTGTCTGCAACTCCACTCAACGCAATTGCGTTACTCCACAAACCCATAACAATAACCAATTGTCTCGTGTGTTACGGACAGCCATGTTCTCGATCGCGCACATCGGTGTGACCACCGGCACCCGACTGCTGGTCAACTCGCTGGCCCGCGAACGCTACCCAATCACATACGTCTACGGCTTCCAGTCGAGGGGCTTCTCCTACTTCCTGACCATCCAGAAGAAGAACGCAGAGCAGTCGCGGCCGTTCATGTCCAAGTTGGTGCGGATCTGCCAGAAGGACGAGCACTACTACTCGTACACCGAAGTGCCGATCATCTGCCGCAACACCCACGACAACCAAGACTACAACTTGGCTCAGGCGGCGTTCGTCGGGAAGCCGGGCTCCGAGTTGGCCACTTCGCTGGGCATCACCGCTCAGGACGACATCCTATTCATAGTGTTCGCCAAATCGCGCGACGAGTCCGATGTGTTCAACAAGCCTTCGGCCAACTCTGCCCTCTGTGTCTACGCCCTGTCGGCCATTCATCGCAAGTTTACCCAAAATATTCAGCACTGCTTCAACGGTAACGGCAATCAAGGCCTGGACTACATAAACATCATTCAGCCCTGCGTTCCCACTGTGAGTCTGCTCATCCCTCTTATTGATCTTGCTAGATTTCCACCTGTTTGCTCCTGTTTGGCCAAGTTAAGCTCGGTGATGTCAACTGAGCTAGCTAGTTAGTGTGTGTGCTCAGGGCTGTGCTATCGCTGACACAAAATGGTTAATAAATTTGTATTTTTTGCTGATTTTAAAACCAATTGCTGTCGTCGTTGGGCAATACGGTTAGCAATCGATGGCTTTTCCACTGTCTATCACGTGATAGCGTGAGAAAGAGTCACAGATTTATGCTGTTGTTGTTGTGCTCGATGTGATTGATGTTAAGTAATGATGACAAATGCATATCATAGCAAATGAGCATGTTCACCGTTCATGGCTGAGAGCTGATGGACAAAATGTATCGATTGAATGCCAGAGCCTAGCGATAAGACCACTCCGATTAGACGTCGATTTAAATGGTCTCCGATTGCATGATATGTCGCATAAGGTTAGCCTATCTATTCTGCTGAGCCAAATAACTAGTTTTGTTTTTCTTACCATTGTCAAAAATTATCTTCTTCTTGCTAGATTACATGGCATTCTTGCTTGCAAGTTGCCCAGGGAACTTTTCTCTTGTTTGTTATTAATTTGTATTGAATTTGAAATATTTTTCGGGCTGAAAAACTGGTGAGAACTTGACCAAGATCACGCCCCAGTATAATATGTTACACGACTCCTAATGGTATGCCGTTTTTTATTTATGAAAAATATGTTATCGAGGTATATGAGCTCTCGGGGCGATTGGCTTTAGTGAAGTATTGTATTTCATATTTTCACTCTATATAATTAGACGACAAGATTGTTCATAGTTTTTCATATTTCTTACTCTTCGGCACATTCTTTGACTTGTTTCGCATCGTTGGCTATAGTCTTCTGGCGAACACTTGTCGTATAATTAAGTTCTTTAGTATCCGATGTAAGGCACGCCCATCGGTGGCATCCATTCAGTGCCCTATTGCTAGACATATGACATGCCGGTGATGACCAGGTGGGGGACGGGACGGGTAGAGGGGAGGGCAGGACAGCGGTATGTGTCTGTGAAAATTAGTTGGGCATAAATGCCAATCCCTATCAACAATACAACCACTCAATGGCCAATAGAGTTGGCCAAAGAAGTGCCAAAAATGTCGTTGGAAAGCGAAAAATGGAATCAATTTATATGTAAATCTGTGCCATAGATTGGTTGCCAAAAGAAATGCAAAATAGGTATTAAATAATCGAGTTATTGAACGCCAGTTTTGCTATTGAATAGTAGTGTTCACCGCAAGGCCATTGACAGCTGATGGCCAACACTCTTCTGCTGGCAATATAATGCTATTACAGGAAATGCCGACTCAAGTAATGCCAGTGCTGTCCACCGACTGATAGTGGGCTCCCGTTTTGACAAATATTGGTTTCGATGAATATGTGTGGACCAGAAATGCAGTGTCACTGAGTGCTGAGTGAATGAGAAATAGGAGAAACGCAATAAAAATTCGGTGGATATATGAAGAGATGAGAAGAGGTTTTAATGCATAAAAAGACGATATTTCAGAGCGAGAAAGGCATTTGCGAAGACATGTCTTCGCCAGTAGAGATAAAAAGCCAGAATCACATCAACACAACTAACATAAAACACAGTAATATATGTTTGCATTTAATTTGTGCCGCAAATGTCTGTATGTCTGAGTCTATGGTGAAGAGGAGACCGCAAGAGCTGTGAATATATATATATATCAAAAGATAATTTAGTGCCCGACAGGACTGGTAGTGCAGTACTGCCAGACCAGTAAAGTGCAAGTAAAGTCGCGAATTGTAAAACGGGATTAATTAATGACAGATTAGTAAGTGATTGGCAGTGGTTTCGCCATTTGGTTCGTGTCTTCTTAGTGGCGATAATGGCCTTAATGTTTGTGTTTATTGGTTGGTTCGCTGCGGCGCACACTATTAGCCCCTACAGTGCTGTCCAAATATTATGCCAGATAATATTATACTGTTCTAATGGCGACTGTCACTCACTTCCATTTGCAGCAAGTACAAATCAACGACGACTTCTGCGGTATGGATGTCAACACGCCATTAGGTGGTTCGATGCCGATCGAGGCGGCGCCCGTCCTCTCCTATTCCAACGAACTGTTGACATCAGTGGCGGCCACTTCAACGCACGACTACACCGTAGTCTTTCTGGGCACTGACCGTGGTCATCTCAAAAAGGTTAGTCCAACAAACACTCTCTCTCTCCTAGGCTTTCGTCGGCAGTGAAGCGAGACTTCACGGCACTGACTGACTCGGCACTGATATCTGATCCGAGTCTAGTGTTTCTCCCATTTTTTCAATCTCTCCCACGACCCCAGTCTTCCTTCATTCTTGTCTAGATCGTAGAGATCACCGCATTCTTCGAACGCAAATTAGCTCTAAAACTCTGTTCCCCAACTCATTTATCCTCAATTTTAAGCTATCAGTGTTCCTAATGTCTAACGCAATGTCTCTTCATTACAACACTTGTCGCTAATCCATAGGCTGTTGTCGAGTCCAGTCTGAGTGCGTTCGAGTTCTCCGACACCGCCATAGAGGAAGGAAGTCAAGTCAATCCGGACCTGCATTTCGTTCAGCTCAACAGCAAAAGCTATCTATACGTAATGACCACCCGACGAGTGACCATGGTCAAGGTGCAGGAGTGCCACCAGTTTCGCACGTGTTCCGAGTGTTTGGGCGCGCGCGACCCGTACTGTGGCTGGTGTTCGCTGGAGAACAAGTGTTCGCTAAGAAGTGATTGCGCCGAAGCGGCTCAAGACCCGCTGTACTGGCTGTCCTACAAGAGCGGGAAGTGCACGACCATCACTCACGTGCATCCGCCACAGATCCAGCGCACCACCGCTCGCACGGTAGGTCTTGTCGCTGGCACTGAGCACTCAATAACTGGAGACAATAGCCGACACATTCGGCAGACAATCATTCTTTATCTGTTGTCGCAACCAATTGTCTCCAATTCTGGCACTTCTCCGGTGTCTGCTATCCTTTATCGTCCAACAGATCGATCGCTTATTCTGGTCTTAATTTATATTAATAGCTGACTCTGGTGATCGATAATCTGCCTGTACTGGAGGGCCAGTTCTTCTGTGCGTTCACCGCCGCTGCCAAGACTCAGATAACAAATGCCAGCCGTACGGCCAATGGTGTTAGTTGTCCGACACCGCCGACAGACTCATTACCGCCAATATCTCCCGGACAACGTAAGTGTGCTCACAATGTGACCATTATTTGTCTCTATAGACTAATAAACACTACAACTGACACACACCGGTCCGACGGACCCTCTGATGGCGCGCACAATAAAATACTTTTCACTCCTATTCAACGCACATTTTTACCGACTCTCGCGACACATCCCCCGACATATCCACTGCGCTGTCCTTTAGTACTAATTCGGTGCTCAAAAGACATTTCTGCAGACATTATGTCTACTCTTTTATTGTCTATCAAATGGATGTAAATCTCAATTACTATCTCTCTCTTTGGCGTTCATTTTTCAGTTAAGCCGACAGTCAGTCCACTGACGACTAAGTCGTCCTCTTATTGGCGACTGTCATGTATTAGTCAAATATTATGTTTAGTTATTTAGCATTTAGTTTCGTTCAATGGATTCTACACTGAATCGACTTCGTTGTCATTGAGTGCAATGTATTGGATAAACGTTTGGCCAAACACTGTCTGCCAAAAGCATATTGTTTATTGACACGAACGGCGATCCCTTTCGGAACACAAGAACAGGTGCTTTCGCTTAATTGCAAAAATTGTTTTTTAATTCCTTTAAAGCGCTAAAACTGAGTGTTAAATGGAAGGCAAACACTCTGTCATTGAGACACAACTATCTGTTCGTCTGTTCTCATAGCGCTCTCCAAAAACCAATTGTTTGTTCTGTTCGTGCAATTAAGCGAAAAGTATTCAGTTATTAAAAATATTTAGCGAACCGATGGAACTCTCGGCTAATGCTCGTGGCTATTCATGGACTGATGAACAGTACACACATAACACACACACACACAATACAATGGTTAGGCATATATATTGCCATACGCGATTTACCAGGCTATAAAAGAATTTCATTTCATATTTTTTTTCTTCTTCTTCTCTTTTATTATTATATTTTTTCTCTTCGCTCGTCTCTTCTTATTCTTCATGTGTTGTGTGTGTTGTTGTCTGATATCACGGAATGCCTTCAGAAATATGTCTCGAAATCAATTTTCTTAATACACAGTGTAGTTGTTGTCGACAAATACATAGTAGTCTTCACTAGTTTAAGGAATTTAGTATTTTGTAGCTCAGAGTCGATTCAACTCTGAACTCGTCTCTTCGGTTTAGACGCCCGAACACTGGAGAATGTGTTGGCAAACATCAGACGCGAAAGCCGTGCAAAACATTTGTATATTAGGCCTCGCATTGGGCGCATACCTCATACCTCTCTCTCGCTCATAGCTGTCTCTCTCACTTCCATTCCTCTCGCATCCCATCCCCTCTTCATTAGCATTCATTGTGAGCGTTAAAAATGTGAATTAAGGCATAGTGTGTGGGCCCAGAGCAGAGACAGAGCCGAAGCCGAGAGCCGGGCCATCATTAGCGGCCAGAGTTGGCCACACGATTGTATGACATAGGATACGTGACCGTATCGGCCGATTGCCGTGTCTTTAATTATTAGTCCATAATTCATGAAACACTCTACGGCTCTCATCTATCAGTTTTGAGCGGCCATTAATATTATTATAGTTAGTACTGACGCCCAATCCATATCCACATACCATTTGATATCTATTATAATGAGCGATAATGTCGTGTCCTCTGTGTGAGAGTCAGGCCTTCTCTTAATATTTAATGCCGTCGGACATTCAAAATGCATTCAATAGTTCATAAACTCATTAAGTGCTCACTCGTTATGCCTTTACAGACCATTTCACTGCCAAACTCTCGGTCCGCATGAAAGTGGGGCCCGACTTCGTGGCCACAAACTTCACGTTCTACGACTGCAGTTCATACCAGAGCTGCACGGCCTGTGTCTCATCGCCGTTCCCGTGCGACTGGTGTGTGGGCGGCCACCGGTGCACACACGACACCGGCGAGAACTGTCGCAATGATATCTTAGTCACTGGTGTCTCGTCGGTGGGGCCCAGCATTCGGTCGGGACCGGGCTTTTGCCCTCGCATTAACGCCACGGCGGGCGGAACCACGGAAGGTATGACTTCTCAGTGATCTATTGATTCGGCCGATCCTTATCGCGAGTCAGGCGGACCCGCATAATGAAAGTCTTTATTTAGCAGACGAGTCGTTCGTCTTCTTTATTGCTCGCCTCTAACCCCCTATTCTTCTCCCATTCTCTCCACACTAAGTGCTGGTTCCGAGCGGTGTTTCCAAGCGCATCCAAGTCAAGGTCGATAACATTCCCCAGTTTATTGTGTCGACCCGTTTCGTCTGCCAGTTCAACATTGAGGGACGAGTCAAACAAGTGAACGCTCAGCTCTTGGGCGACACCATCTACTGTGAGAGTCTCGAGTTCTCCTACATCGGCAACCAGGCCAACATCAGCTCACTGTTCGCGGTCATCTGGGACGGCAGCAAACCGCTAGACAATCCGGAGAACATCCACGGTATGATTGATTGCCCACAACATACACCAAACATGCATTAACTCGATCGTCTATTCCCCCGCTCCGTCTCCAGTGCTCATCTACCGGTGTCAGGGAATGGCACCCAATTGTGGCTTCTGTCTGGAGTTACCCGAGAAATACTCGTGCGGTTGGTGTCAGGAGACCGACTCGTGTCAGGTGCAGGACCAGTGCCGACATCACACCACGATGTGGCTCAACCGGCAGCAGACCTGTCCCGACCCCCAAATACTCGACTTCCATCCCAAGTCCGGCCCCTGGGAGGGCGGCACCAATGTCACAATCGAGGGCATTAATCTCGGCCGAACATTCGAGGACATCGCCACTGGTGTGGGCATCGCACACGAAGTGAACGGCCACACCGTAGCAGTAGTTCAGTGCAATCCTCACCGCGAAGACTACGTGAAGACCTCGAAGATCAAGTGCGTTGTGCAGAGTCCACGCAACATGACCACTGGTCACCAAGCGCAGCTAGGCTCGATATCGGGCCCCATTGTAGTCAAGGTGCTCAACGACTATACGACAAAGTCGAAGGAGTCCTACAGTTTTGTGAACCCGAAGATACTGACAATCTCGCCGTCGAAGGGCCCGATGTCGGGCGGCACTCGTCTCTCCATTGAGGGCCTCCATATGGACGCGGGCTCACACGCCGAGGCCTTCTTAGGCAGTCTTCCCTGTAATGTGACGCGAAGGACACTCAACTTCGCCGAATGTATTACCAGTCCTCGACATATGCCCGGAGAAGAGAGAGTGAGAGTCAGGTTCGACAACGGGATCCGACTCTTTGAATACTATAATTACCTCTATGTGGAAGACCCGCGGATCAATTCGGTCGAGTCGGGTTCGGGCGGCAACAGAGGCGAAGCGCGAGGCATTCCCGCGGGCGGTATCACCATTTCGGTGAAGGGCGAACACCTGAATATCATACAGAAGCCGATGATGTATGTGGAGGTCGAGGGCGTGCACTACACCAGTAACTGTACCAGCATTTCGGCCGTCGAGATGAAGTGCGAAAGTCCGGCCATTCCTATGGACGCCGAGAAGGAGAAGGAGTTCTTCGAGGACAGAGAGTTTGTCGAACTCGACTACGGCTTCATTATGGATAG
>JAQGBE010000476.1:0-18304 GCA_034698225.1 Scheloribates latipes | reverse complement strand
TACCACTCGAGCCAAACAGATCGCTATTCCAATCGTATTCCTGTGCTCTGTCTCTCTGTCTGTGCCATCATTTTCTATACTCTAGCAATTCATCTCTCATATTAGTCGTCGTCTGTCTGTTGTCTGTTATCCTCTGTTCAATGCATTTGACGGATCAGAACGTGTATTAAAATTATTTCTTGGCTTTTAATTAAAATCTTTTCATAACATTTTTTTTCGTGGAATAAAAAATAGACACAAAATTCATTAGTTCTGACGAATAGAATGAATGATATTTTTATTGCCACATAAACATAAATGTATGAAAAAACGAGAGAAATTAATTTGTCTTGTTCAAACAACAGCGGTTTGTTTGCTAACTGTACGGACTAATTGAATGAGAGCTACAGAATTGATAATTATCAAGGCGAATGCGACAAGCTCAATGCATTAATTCGGTGCTTGTAATATTACATAACATAAGCTAATGACAAATAATTTTTTGTTATCATGCTTAAGTAAACAATATCATATATTGGTGAATATAGCCCGACACTATGAAAACAGGGCCTGGTGATATTGGCTGGGTAGCTTGTTCAGTTAATTGGCATAGCTCTCCATTTGAGAGAGTAATTCAATAAGTCGTATAGAGCTTTGCATTGTATGTCAAAAACATATTTATATGAAATATAAGTTTAATAATCATTTCTTCTCAAAATCTAAATTATGAAATATAAAGCATAATAAAAACAAGAGAGAGAACTCAATTTTTTGTTGTTGTTCGCCAGAATGATCTTGCTTCAGTTGGCATTACCCTCTGAAGTAACACTAATTTTTGTCTCCATTCGAGAGAGAAATGCCAGGAGAGAGACGACTGGGGGAGAGGGGGAGAGAGGGAGGGAGAGGGAGCAGAGAAGCAGATTATTTCTGGCAATATATCTATTTCTAGTAAAATCAGAACTGAATTGGCTTTCGAGTGCTTATAATAATGTTATTTCTCTTTCTTTATATAACATTAGACTTTACTTCTAATAGCCAGTCATAAAACAATACGAATATTCACTTTAAAATAGGGACAAAAAATAAAGAGAAATACTTTTCAGACCTTATTTTACATTCTATGTCAGAGTCGGCACAAGAAATATATATTTTATATTCTGATTGTTTCTAAAAAACTTTGAGCGCAATAACGAAATTTAGATAAAAATGATTTTTATTTACGAGACTTTGCAATCAATCACTGCTTTCTCGCAGCGAATATATTTCATGTGTTTTGCGCCGAAAAATGGCTTTAAATGCAAAAATATCTGTAATATCGCGAACACAACACAAGAGAACACAGAGAAGACAATCATTTAAAGCCAATTCTCTCCTGAATAATGAATTTATTATTCAATTTATATGTTTGTAATGAGTTATTAGCGGCGACACTATTAAACATCACTTATTTACAATTCGGTGTATCATCTTGGACCATTAATAACTGCATGAGCAAGGTGCCATATGAGCTCGGGTACAATAACCGAAGCTCAACCCTGTTTCAAATAATTATATTTGTCTGTGAAAAATCAGTTAATAAATCAGCGAGCTGAATTTGATCGTGATCAAAATTGAATGCACACCATTGTTGGCCTTTTATAGCCGAGAGAAGCGAAACAGGCATTCAGTCTCTCGTCTCTGTCTCCCAACAAATATTTTCATGCCTTTGCCTTCGCCTTTGCATTCATTCGCCTCTTCTATCATCTTCTCTAAACTGATTTATAAGATAGCAATGCAATGGCCATAACCACCAAAAGTCTGTGACTTATCAGTTCCGAAGAATCAAATTTCTGTGACTTTCGTTCACTTTTTTTATTTCTCCTTTCAATACAACTTCTCTCACAAAACTAAAGCATCGTTTGTTTTGCTTATAGTTTTTTGCTGTCTCTCCTTCTCTTGGACTCTCTCTCTCTCTCTCTCTCTCTCTCTCTCTCTCTCTCTCTCTCTCTCTCTCTCCACCGTCTCTCTCCCGTCTCTCCCTTTCTTAGCCATCTCTTGTGGTGTGATTTGATTGAACAGATGTGATGTGATTTGTGCTGACTCTCGATCTCAATACCCGACTCCAGTGGAAAGAGAGCTGAGTTAGACTCGACTCTGAGCTTAGTTTGTGTCTCACAATAGTGGCCATTGTTTTTGGCAGCGATGAGTTGCCTAACTCCTAACTGCTCGTCGGAGTGGTGTCTCCCCTCTCCTCCTTACTCCTCACTCCTGACCAGAGCCAGAGTCAGAGCAGAGTCGAGATGCGATCACATCAGAGCAGAGCACAGAAACGGCAGTCACGGAAACGTGAAGAACATGTCTGCGGCGATACATATGATCTCAATTATAAGACCTGCTATGCATGGCATGGATGGCAGACCCGGTCGAGCGGACGACCGGCCAAACACACCGACGCCCTATTGTTCGCAATTGGCCTCACATTCCGCTGCACTATCTCTCGCTCTAAGTCGCTCTCAATGGCTGACTCTTCTGTTATTTTTATCTATTCTTGTATTGTGTTGTTATGTGTTATGCCATCAGAAGACTGTTCAGCTCTGGCTATACGTTCGGCACAAAGAATGCGTTCAGCCATGCACTCAATCTGTCTGTCTCTCTCTGCTCAGGCCTCACAGCCAAAGCTATTTTTTACCATTCGCTCTATTGTTCGAACGCATCACTCGTGCCAATAGTCGAGCACTTCCTACACTCATCTACCTTACCTTACCTTGCTTACCTTACCTTTCGATAGGTTATCATTATTATGATCATTGAATACCAAGAAATACATGGCTAATTGTGAGGCAAACAGTGCCCTGCTCACTTCCCCGAACCAGACTATTTTTATATTCAAATGAGACTCATCTTTATGGTCTGTAGCAAATCCTCTTTGCCAATTTAGTCTTGCATAACTTGATCTAGAACATCCTCTTAGACGACACAGACAGACAGACAGTGCACTTGTATTGATTCACTTTGGCCGGAATTCATAATTTATCAAGACCATTTTGCAAATATAAAAGTTGTTTACTAGACTCTGGTCCATGATTTGCCTAATTAACAAAGAAAATTCCAAAAATGTTGTGACAAACGGACGCAAAGCCCAGCACAGAGTCGAGACACGACTTAACAGAAACGACAGTTCAAAACGGTTTCACTCAAAAAAGTGAATATCAAATAACAAATCATTTTAAAAGTACTAAATTTAGATCTGATTCTTCAGATTCGGTACTTAAATGTAAAACTTTTTCCGCTCTCCGTCTCTACACTCGAGAAACCAGCAAAAAAGAATAAGAGGTTCTGAGCTCTGGGTAAACGTCGTTCGCCAGTCTATATATGAATATTTTGATTGAGAGACAAGATTTGGCTCGAATTGAATGGGAATTTCATTCCTAATGTGTTTATACTCTTATGGGATGTAATTGTGTTTAAAGAATATCAGTGAACAACAATTCTAACAGACATTCAGACAATGCATGTATTGCTGGCAATGATATTCCTCTGGTTTTGTCGCTGGGATTTGTTCGTCAATCAATTTAGATAACAAAATATTTTACTTTAAATCTCATCCGAGTCCTCAATCCTGGCCTTTGTTCTACTATTTTGGAGGCAAAACCAAAAGAGAAAGAGAGAAAAATAATATATAAAATGGGTATAAGTCTGACATCTATTTCACAACGAGAGCCGCTCTGTTGTGAAGTACGAAATGAACGGCAAAAGCAACACAAAAAATGCATTTATTTTAATCTGTTTTTCCTTATTCTGTGTCTCAGAGATCCGAACGCTTAGACTAGTGTCTGAAAGTCAGCGCAAAAAGAGCTCGAAATTGAGTTAAATATTGCATTAATATAGTTAATAGGCGTTTCGAGTCTTAAATAGTCTGAACCATTAAAACGCGAATTAACTCATTCTCTTAATGTCGAACAGACTATAGTCACTACAGACGAGGGCCTAATCTTTGCCCAACAAATACACGACTCGTCCGATACATTACATCACATCTAATGTCTGTGAATATGAATGAATTGGTTTTAATTTAACGGACCATTGTCTCAATCAAACGACCGGAATATCGGGGTCTCCACAGCCACCCGAACGCCGGGCACAGCACAGAACCCGATCCTCTCAGCCGAGTCCGTCCCCTACACTCCGGCGGCACTAATTCCGGTGCTATAATAACGCCATTAAGGCATTACATTTACGTCTAATAACGATTTGCATTAAATGAGATAAAACAAAGTGAAAAATTGAAACTTTCCAAGAGATGTTTCGGGCCCTGTGCTCGATGTGCTCGATCATTATGTGTATGTGTGTGGCATTAATTATAATTCTCAATTTTTATGCCTTCACTTCCCAACTCTTCGCTTCTTCGAGCCATTCAATTAAGTGTATTCATTCATATTGTGCTCCAAAACCGAGTTTTTTCCTCTTTTTCTTCTTCTTTTGCTTAACATTTCGTTTCTTTATTTTTGACGACAAAATAATTGATTATTCTCTGGGAATATAAGTCTCACTCACTCTTTCCTCTCCGCACTCACTCTTAAAGAGTTCGTTATTGAAATATAAATAAAAATTTGATTTCAAAATAGTTTGGATGAAAAACATTTCATCTGTTAAATGGCGTACATTTCGGAGACATTTTGCGAAATATATTTTTTTTCTTTTGAAATATTTTCCTATTTTTTGTTCGTTTGTTTGGCTCAAAGAAGAAAAACCTTTGACACGATATACATCATTGTTCGCTGAAAAGACACGTTTCACTCGTCTGCAAGATTATAATTTAAAAAACGTATTCTAATTAAGCAAATAATCTATTTATAAGCCGCGCCAAACATATTCAGAGAGAGATTCGGACTCCTATTGAGTGCTTCGAATGCCATTAAAACTGTTGATGAGATTTATCGGTCAAAAGAGCTCTTCTTTATTCACTAATTTTCAATTCAGATTATAATACACTTCAATAGTATTGTTGCTAAAAATTTAATGCATTTATAATTGAATTGATTTTTTGTTGCGATGAATGCCAACGCATAACAAAGACTCGCCTCTAGAGATACGCCAGACCTGTGTGTTGTGTAGTAGTAATACCTGTCCTATCAGTTCTATGCCATTGTTCACGGCATCGACTTTAGGCCCATAATTGTCGCCAACCCTAACCCCGATCCCCAACAGAACAGCACAATTCACTGCATTCACGCTTCTAAAGTGACCAATGAAATAGATTTCATGCTTTTATTCGATCGAATCAATTATTTATCGCCTGTAAAGAGGGCTTCGATCACATTGGGAGACACCGATTGGATCAGATCTAAGGGTGACTTTGGCGCCAAGAGGTGGCCACCGAAGCAATTCGATTCACACTTCAATAAATTAGCTTTCATTACCTTACCTTGCTTACCTATTGTCTAAAACTGTAACAATTTAAAGCCTAAATGCAATTTATTGTCGCACTTCTGTCCGTTCATTGTCAACAATAGAGAAATTCCAAGTACAAACTTGGTGGTTTTCCATTTTAGGAAAATAACTTGATTGAAAATCTTATTGAAAAGAGATTCCAATTCCAGTGAATTGAAAGGAGAAATACTCCTACGAGCAAATGTATTAGATTACCCAGTTGTCACTAGGTAAGTGTAGCAGAGTGAGAGTCAGGAATCAGCCAGAATCGTGAAATAGCCTGGAATAGTGACAAATAGATTGTGTTGGCTATTGTTATGCAATGTGCACTTTAGTTTCTCACCGATATCGAATTGTTCAATACATACCAAGATAAACAATCGAAACGATGATTGGTGTAGTGTTACCTGACGTTGCAACCAGACTGCAAAATCAATACCCGAGCTCTTCAGTGCGATTTGAATAAGGATTTGAGTGGAGTCTACGATCGAAACGCTTTTTTTGGGAAGTATTTTGTTACACGAAAAACGTCTAATTCTAATAAAACCAGAACTCAATTGACTTTCAAATAATGTCGCACTAAAAGCACTCAAAAGAAACAATCGAAAGAATATTCTCTGCGTTTGAAATATGAAAATATTTTAAACTTTTATGACATTATGAGAGTTGAAGAGAGAGATGGAACTCAAGAGAAGAGAGAAGAAGTGGAGAGGAATAAGAAAAATATTATTCCTCGACTAAACTGAGAGCACAAAACCGACAGTTTAGACGAGAATTTATTTTGTATTTGTATAGCATTGCAATCAATCACTCGTTTGAATTAGTGATTAATAGCGACGGCAAACGTTTGGACCAATTTGTCTCCTAAAGTGACTTCTCTTTGGAAGAAGTTTTTCGTTTCGATTCCTAATTATTCCAAATCTAACAATTAGTTTACAATTTAATCATATTTATGCGTCGTGTCATTGGCCGCCAACAGTTATCAGTTATCTATCACATCGATCACACATTTATTGCCGGAGCGTCGCCACAGGAAAATTGAATAATCAGTTTTTGCATTAATTTTGAGGAAAAATACATTTACAATACTTAATTACTACCTTGATAAAGTGAATAAATTGTCTGATAAATGTGTTTAGCGCCAAATATCCTGCTTAGTATCGATTGAAGTGATTTTTTGGGATGAAAAAAGTGACAAGTTCATTAATTATTTCAGTTTAATCAATTTCAAATGCTTTTCATTTGAACTGTAGAATAAAACTTATTAACTTGTCAATTCATTCTCCCATGAAATCACCAAATTCAATTTGCCGTAATAAATTGACTTCCTGGCTATGCAAATGTGCTAGCTAATGATAATTCAAGATGAGATGAGTGACCCATACAATATGAATATCAAGTTATTGACATTATTCTAAGCGACGTCTCACTTGCTTTGCCCACAGATCGAGGACGCGATGTTGATGTTCGACAAGCAAACGAATCGTCACAGAGGTATGTGATCTCACTCTTTGATGGCATAGAAGCACAGAGTTGGCCACCGATGGCGAGTCTCTGGCCATCTCTGGCGCGAATACAACAACAATCACTTGAATCGAGTGTTCAATTAATTTTGGAACCGATTCCTAAAGAAGTCAATTAATTATCTATTAGTACAATAGATGTATTCCGACTGCGACTGCGACCACCTTTGCTAACTAATTAATAATTAGCAAGCTCATTTAAATGCTAATTGCTAAATAATATGGCTCATAGATAAATGTCAGCAGAGGCCAGATGGTAATAAATCAATTGAGCTTGCTGTTTGTGCGCCAAACACATAACGCAACCATTTCTTATATAATCAAATCAAAAAGTTTTGTCTTAAACTTGTTATTCCATTAATTAATTGGCGTTTTAGTCGAGAAATTAATTTGATTTCAAAGAGGAAACAAAAATTTTGTGCACAATATGTTTCGGCGCAACCATTAAGGCTATCGGGAGTCTCGACAGCCGACAAACTTTTGCAAACACTTTGTCTGATTACTCATTTGAAAGTTTTTGGCCCTAAAATGTGAAATTTTTATTCTTGGTCTCTGAGAAGCCGTTATGACGGCTCTCGCCACTGATTGAAAGTGACATGCTAATTTAGAGCCACTTACTTATCCCCGAATGTAATACTTTAGGCCCAACTAATTGTTCTAAGAGTGGAAGTGAAGGCCCCGAAGAGCGCATTCTTGCCTTTGCCGGTCGACAAAAGTTTGTGCCCGTTGTGGCAAAAATGTCTGAAAACGGATTGCTTTGTAAACACAAGTAATTAAGTCTTTTCTCTGTAATGATTAGGAAAAATAATTTCCCAAATGAGATGATTTTAATTAAAAGATTCCTCTAATTTGAGAAACGCCGAGCGCTATCTCAGTGTTGTGTTTGTGCTGTCGATAGTCTATTCTCTCGTCACAAACACAGATGAATTTCTGACTATGGCTATGAAAATCTAATAATATTGTGCCCAACAAATTGATTACCGGCTCATATACTTAGGAGTGAGTGCGCGATACGAATAAAATTAAAAGTTATTCTCAAATAAGATAAAGGCATGTAATATATTGCCGTATATTATGATTCTCAGAGAGAAAAATGAGCCCAAAATTTCATAATTCAATTACACAAATGTATGACAATATATAAGAGAAGCAGAGATAAGAATATTTTACTTCAACGATAATAAATGCGCTGAAAAACGAGTCGACGCTAATGAATGTGACATCAATTTTCGGCCCATTTTTGCATTTCCATCCAAACATAGAGTATTAGGCAAATAAAAAAAATGTTATTCTATTCTATGTTTGTGTCGAACACAATATTGGTTTGCAAAGACCGAAATTAATATATTCTTGCAATGTTTGATGGCTGTTATCAATGGGCTCTCATTTGGATCGGTCGGAGTGCAGTCGCACTGATTGTGCAAACATTAGGCCGAATGGCGAGTTATGCGGCGGACATTGTTGCAACGACATGGATCGCCAAGGTAGGGCAGAGCCAAATTAGCCCATCTCGACAGTTTTCAAAATGTGCATACCACATTTGGCTAATATGAAAAAGTGGAGCCAATTATCCTTTTTTTCAAAAATCCCTTTTCACATTTTCGGCTCAAAAATATGTCCAAATCATGCATTTTTATAACAACCATTGTATTGAGGCCTTCACCGCAGTCTGACTTGATTGAGCTTGCCAATCCTTGCCAATCTTGCCAATCCTTGCCGTAAACGATGAGCACTTTATCATAAGATCGACATTAGTCGAGAACAATTCAATATGAGAGACACAGAGCGACGAAATTGAATCAATAGAATGTGCGGACCATTACTGTTAAGCCGTTACCGATCGGACGACTGGCCGTCAGATCGGATCGCACTGTCAACCGATCGCACAGTCATATCAGTGGCACTAATATTGTTCTTCTGTTCCCCTATTAAGTCATTATTGAAAAACAAAACATCAAAACTATAATATCTATAAAAATAAGAGCCAAAAACTGTTAAAACATTAGCGCCGGCACTGAATGCCTGTCCAATAAGAGACGGTTGTGTTGTGTGTGAGCTGTGCTGTGCTGTGCTGTGCAGTGTTGGCACCGGGTTATGATGATGATGATGATGGTGATGATGATGGCAGTCGGGCCCATAACAATGGAGTGCTTTGGCTCTATGGCTGAGCAGAACGCGTCACTACAGCCAAGAGCACAAGTCTATTAACTGTTGGCACACAAGAGCACAACAAAACACACGAATCTCTTATCGTCTTTGCGACCAATTCTTCTCGGATTCTGGTGACCAAAAGTGACGCCTAAAGGGCTGCTAAACATCTCATTGAATAGCAACTAATTTACTATAAGTTATATAAAACTATTACTTTTATTACGGTTATGTACGGTCACAGACAGCGTTAAAGTGGTTGGCACAACGATGCCAGTCGATGCCAGGCCATTTAGCTGGAAAATAAAAAGTAGTCTGCTGATAAATTGCCATTCTAAACACCGATGTGTTCTGTTGTGTCAAACCGGGTCCGAGCCGTTGACAACAATTTATTGAATGGCTTTTCTTTTCTATTATTCTCCCAATTGGTGGCAAACAATTAGAAGAATCCTATTATAGTTATCTGGTGTCCGGCGCACCAATTTATTAGGGCAAGAGTGCCCGACTTATAGCATCCCGTTCATTAAGGACCGCTCGTTTCGGCCTCTCATTAATCACTCGACCGAATAAAGTCGAATCAAAATTTCAATATAATTATAGCCGTAATAAATCACTGAATGTATGAAATCAATTAACGTCTGCAGAAAACCAGTGTTTTTTGGCGACCGGTTTAAGTCATTAATGTGTCACTCATTTGGATGAATGTTCTGCAGATAAGTCCTCCCGAAGCGGAGTGACTGTAAAACTCGGAACTCGAGATCGAAGCCCGAGATTGGATGGAAGAACAGACAGAGAGACAGAGGAGAACAGGGCTTACAGTAAATAACAGTATTAGGTATTAGTGCCTAATTCGACAAATGATAAGCTCTTTTAAACGTCCAAAACCTCTGTAAGAGCTCTGACCGAAGCACAAAAAAACCAAATGATTATTAGAAATAAAAATATAAAACATAAACAGAAATCGTAATAATAGAGTGAAGACGTCGAGACTGAGAGATGAGATGCGTTTGTGTTGCCGTCGAGTGCATTGTCGGCCCCTTTAGTGTCGATCCTTTCAGTCAAAAGGAGATCGACTGCACTGCACAGCACTGAACAGAACCAGAATTACGTTCGGTTCCTCTTTAGCGTTCAGTTTTCTGTTTATCATCACTTAATATAATGTATTGTTTCTCAATCTCTTCTTCACTGCGACTATTATTTCAGTTCTTCATTGCGAGCCTCGATTCGTCTCCTATTCTCTCCGCTCTTCACTTATTTATTGCCTCCAATTCAGAGCCAACTCTTAGTGAACACAAGAGTCGACGAAACTTTATCTATCAAAATAATATTTTGCTTTATATTCACCACTTTTTGCTCTTATATACCGTTATATAAGTTATATATAAATATATTTAACAATATTCTATACCGATGTTTCCTATTTCACTCAATTTGCCAAATTGCACCAATCTCAATTGAAATGCTATTGTCGTAGTGTCGCAATGTAGCACACGACCAGCACCAGCACCAGCACCAAGACCAGCCAAGATCAAAACGATCCGATTGCCTCTGGTGGCATTAGATACCTTGCTTAAAATAATAATGATTTGTGTGCACCCATCGCACAGTCAGATCAAGTATTCATTGTTAGCGGCCATAAAAGTGATTCATTCGCCTGACTTATAACCCGATTGTCTCACTATTTATATAACCTTTTGTTTTAAGCAATTTATAAGAAATATTGTGCTCGGAGTCAGTGGAGAGCAGTCACGTCCCACTCGTTAGTCTGATCTTTGAACCAATATTTCTCAATTTCCAGAGCGTCAGACAAAACCCACCGAATAGTAGAGATGCGGATAATTCGTGTGTTAAGAGTGAGAGACAGACAATAGGTTTGAGTAAACTAACAATAATTTGTCGAATTATGTGAGGCAACAAAAATATGTGAATGATATATAGGCGATGCCCCAGCACGAACAAAATGCATCAGCATACATAATCCAGGCACACATTGTGCAATTGGCAGCAAGAATCTAAAACAGTCTCTCCTCGACGTTTACCTTAACGTATATTCAAATATTCAGATATATTCAAAAAGTTGTATAAAAATTGGTATAAAAATGTTTAAAACATTCGAAACGTATCAGTTTAATGATCACCAGGAGTGACATTAAAGTAAATATTGTTTTTCGAGGCCCACTATCCCTCGCGCGACCCCTTTCCCGGAGCCCAAAACCAGTGCCGACAAAACACAACAGAATATTCTTTGCTTTGCTTTTGCCTAACCATTAGAATATCAATTAAAGCAAATTGTATTCCCGTTTAATGTTCGCAATATTCTGGTCATCAAAAGTGTTGCCTCAGCTCTACGATTGAGAGGCCTTTCAAACGCAATGAAACTCTAAATTGTTTTCAATTCTCTATCCCTTTTGGGGCCATATTTTAGAGCCGAACAGTGCTGTAGAACCGTCGGAATGGAAGCCAGAACTCTAAGAGACAGTTCGCGCCCACATTGAGGCCTAATATACGGGTCACGTCCTGAGTATGGTTTGCATGAATTGATTTATGTAGTGTTGAGTATGTGGTGGTGTCGGCCCTAAACCCCAACAGCACTTTTGCTCGGGCATTGTTCTGTGCGGTCTCTGTCGGTGTGTGCACTGCTTTTTAACACACGATTCTGTGTTGTGAACAATAGGTTTCAAACAAAACATCACATATTTTGTACGGCAATCACAGACTCAAACAAACGGCACAAAAACAAAAACCAATTCCGCTTTCGCTCGTCGGCCGCGACCGCGACGTCTGAGCGATTGGCTCTCGTCGTCGTCGACGGCATCGGCTCTGCCAGTAATGACAGCCATAATGTCTACTCTAATGAATAATGTCTATCGATTTGATTCCAATCGTGCGCTCAAATTCTTTCCGCTTTATTGTCCATAAATTTGACTTAAATTCTGATGAATCGCTATATTAACTGAAAGAACACATTCGGAGAATTCGGTTGCGAACAGTGGGAGTCAAAGAGTTTGGCGCATTGTGGCACGTATTGTACCGTATTGTGCCAAGCTAATCAAAGGAATGTTAATAATTAATTGATGAAAGCAACTGCTAATGAATTGCCGCTTCTAAACAATAAAGAAAAATTAGACAAACACCAACAGTGAGCGAGATAAGTCACATTGGCTTCTCCAACGGCTTTTATCGCCGCCATTAATCAGTTGTGAAACTACAATAATAAATGGATTAATTGCCTCACTGTTTGACTGACCAGGTTTTTCTCGGTGCCCGTTCAGGCCCTCTAATGTTGCAAATCTTATAAGTACTCCGATTTTTATAGCCCTCTGTGACTCTGCCTTTTGCACTGACGGCAACCCAAATGTGATTTATTTATACGTCTATTAACGGGAATTAATCGCTTTCTAACTATAATTCCTATCAAAGAGTCGAAGCCAGAGAAAAGATGATTGCATTTTTCACTCATCCAATGAAATCAAAGGAGTAAATGAGTATACGAGCAAGGTTATCATTTACAATATTGTTTCATTGCAAATATCATGTGATTTGCGAGTTGTGAGCCAATCGGCGACCGAGTGTTGGCCAGAGTTGTCCTAAACAACTGTCAGACATATAATTAGTTATTTGGAGAACTCAATTACATTTAATTCTTATTCTGTGTTCCGCCAATCTCTTACTCGTCGCTGCGATGGGCATTAAAGTCAGTTATTTATTCAGAATTATTGTGTCACTAATTATATGCAAAATATATTAAGCGAGGCATAACTTCCAGTGTCACTCGTAATGTCTTTTTCGAGTGTCGATCACAGGCATAGTCGAGGCATAGACTCGCAACCCAGGGCTGTGTGTTGTGTCCGCTAATTCACTGCCAACTGTTATGCGATTGCCTTAATATAACTGCTTCTTCACAGTTATCTCAGACACAGCAGCGATGGTTCTCACTCTCAGATCAATTATTTTTGGATCGCATTTGCATTTGGCTTACGATATGAGACAAAGTATTACACTCTTTAACGATATGACTGTCGAATAGATGCCATTCACAGCGTCTCTCTCTTTCCGATGCTCTCTCCCGACCGGTCTCTCTCGTGCTCTCTCTCTCTCTCTCTCTCCCGATGCAGTCTCTCTCGACTTTTGTGTTTGGAAACAGAATATTCTGTGTTGTTGTCTGTGTTATAACTATCTATGCAGTCAAGAGTCTGTGAATGATGGATAACCATTTGGTTCTGACATATCAATTAAGATGCGATCACTACTAACGCCAACTATTTTTCTACTTTCAACAAAAATTATTCTCTTTCTGGTCATCCATTCAATGCTTAAATTTATGCCGTTCTCTGCACTAAATGAGCAAATTTGTGCCGCCTCTGCCTCTCATTATGGCGTAGGGATGAGTCGACCAGATTTGTCTAGCATTTTGGAACCAGAAGACTACACATTTGGCTGACAAGCCTTTGAGACCGACATACAGTAGAGCACAGACTGACATCGAGCACATACATAGAGCACAGCTGACACCGTGTCGTTTGCAAATGGCAGTGTTGGCCGACATTGCCTAACGATTGGTTAATGACATATCCCAAGCACTGACACCAATAATATACCGGTAATAATGAAAAGCAGGCAAACAGTGCGGAATCGGATTTCTTTGAATCCAATCAAATAATAGTTAGTCCGCAGCGCTAACTGAGAGCACGAGAGGCCCCAACCGAACACAAATTTGTCGACACATTCATTAAATTTCCTTTTGAAGACCGTTGCCTATCATTAATAAGCCAGAGCTCTGCTCAGGACATACACTGGAGATAGCGATTCGATAATAATATTTACTCCGATTCTCGATTCTCTAAAAGTTAAGACATTGTGATCTCTTTCTCACTCTCTCTATGTGTCTCTCCCTCTCTGTGTGTGTGTCTCTCTCCAGCTCTCCCTCCCTCTCCCTCTATCCCTCTCCATCTCTCCCCAATCGATATGATTTCTCTACTTATTTATGCCATTCCTTAAGCGCATCACACAATAGCAGACCTGACCTGAAAACTAATTGAATAGAAATTCATTTCATTCTCTTTATTCTGTAATCAAAATACTGTTGAAAACTATAGAAAGCGATAAAAACACATTCGCTTTCGCGCAGCGAAACACAAACAGAGAGACAAACCGTGAGTGCGAAAAGTGTAGTGCAATCGCTTCGCCTAATCATCGATGCAAATAAGAAATATTACCATAATAGCACAATTATGTTTCATGCCCTTGTCGCGCACCATGCTCACAATTACCATAAAATTATAATGATCCTGGGTGACACATTGCCTGCCTAGCTTGGCTTGAAAAATTGGCATTGCCTCGAACATTGTGAACATTGTCTAGTTTGCATCATTCATGACTAGACCAGAGCCAGGCGTTCGGTCGCCTCCGCTGTGAGCCACGACTTTCAACAATGATTTATTTGTTTCCGATATTCGGCAATCAATCACAAAAAATATAATACTCTTGGAAGAGAGCAAAAAGAATATAAACTTCTTTCTCGATTCTGATAGCATTAAAATAGAAAAGAAAAGCAAAAAATAATTTCTTTAGTTATCGATCGATTAGAAGCACAAATATTTTACTCCGTTTTTTGCAGACTATTTCAGACGATTTTTTTGCGGGCAATCTCTCGGGAGCTGAGAGGCAGTGGAGAAAAAGTGGCACGATTAAATTTATTGACCGATTAGAATCTATTAGAATCTCATCTCGATCTGAATGAAAACTCGAAAATTTATCAATTTATTCCTTATATTCCTTATATTGGTTTACGCTCTGAAAGAGACAGCCATTTATTGTCGCGGAAGAGACGCTAAAACGCTTTTCTTGTTTACGTCGCTAACGAGTCGCTCGACTTTTTCACTGATCGCTTCTCACAATTTATATAACTATTGATAAATCAATTACTTTCTTAATTAAACACTTAATTAGCGAATAAATTATTCATTCGTTTAATGTGTTAATTGAGAAACACTTTTATCATTCATAATCACTCGACTGCAGTGTTGGGCTCGAGAGCAGAGTCGGGCCCGCATTGGAGACGCCATTAGAGCCCATGAAAACACTTTGATCTTTGGAAGCGATTTTTCCGCAGAATTTACCCTAAAATTCACTGGATCGGCCCCTGGGCAGAATTTAATAAATTCTGTTGTAAATAGGCATAATTCTACATAAATAAAGATCCATTCGAGTGAAAATTGTGATGATTGATAATTCACATTGAACATATGGGCCGTTGCATGGAGTGGGCGGTTGCATGGAATCATTTTATTTTTAATCGTAAATTTGATGAGTCCGGTAGTCGGAGATACTTTAGGGTATTACAGAATTTTTATGATTAATTTCAAAGATTTTCGGTTCGCACCGAAGAAAAGTGGTTTTTCATGGAAGTCATAATTGATTAGATTTTTCATACAATACAATACAACGCAAAATCTCCTCCGAAGCGATCCAAAAGCAAAGAAGAGAGAAAAATATTGCATTTTCTTCGAAACAACAATTTTTATACTTTCGCTGCCTTCTCATTGTCAGCCAATTCCAGTGCGCGAGGCATATACAACAATTTTGATCGAGGCTAAGGCAAAGGCAAGGCTAAGGCATTCTCTCGTCTCTCGCCTTTCAATCTCTTTTGGAGTGCAAAAACGCATCCGAACTGACATTTAATATACAAACAAATATAATTCCAGTTTATTCGCTAGACTTGCCATCAGTCCTGTGCTGTGCTCTGCTCTCTGCCCAACACAACCCGTCTGTCTGTTTGTCTCGCGTTTTATATATTAGAAAATTTTCATATTATTCTCCTTTCCATCCCTTTTTCTCTCCATTTCTTTTCCATTCAAACAACAAATTTTCGTTCGCTTTTGCAGAGAAAACCGTTTTCTATCATTGGCTCGACTCAGACAACAAAAAATATAACCTTTTCTACTCAAAGAGATAGAAAATAGCGATCCATTGAACATAACTTTTTATACAAACAATTATATTGAATAAGAATGAGAATGTGTTTTGCGCTCAATATTGGTCGCTATGTTTCACACGACGACAGACAACCTATTCCTACAATTGTCGGCTATCTCTCGGCCTCTCTCTCCAGACTCTCCCCACTCTCTCGAGGTCTCTCTCGGCTGTCTCTCCCGTCTCTCTCATACCTAATATGACGCCTAAAGTAAACTAATGTTTGCTTAGAGGCAGCCATTGCTTGTTTGCTTATTAAAATTAACTAGATTCTAATTTCGCTCAGATTTATTGACTAATCTAGGGTATTTGCACAATAATTTGGTGGCACACAATCTAGATAAATTATTAAACATATAATGGCGAATGGCGTCATTGTCGGTGCGGCCAAATTGGAGCAGATTTATCTTGTTAAATGTTGGTCCACAACACAGCACAACACAGACAACAAAAAGCCGAGAATCTGCTGACAATCTCCACTAAACTCAACAATTTTTCTTCAGCTTTAATATTATTATTTCGCTAACAAAAGGAATAAAATGACTCAGATTTAAGAAATTTTCTTTAGATTTGCTTTAAATTTAATTTTTTGCTTATTTTTCTCTTCTCTCAGAGAATAAGTGAATCTCTCAAAGAATTTCTTTACTTCTCTCTACTCTTCAGTTATATATTCGGCTTCTTATTAGATTAGTGCCGACTTTGGGCCTCGAATTCCTTTATTAAATGCAAATACAAATAATTATCTGAATTTCTTTCAACATTTTCTCTCTTTTAAACACCAAAAAAGAAATCTCGCCTTTTGTTTGGCTTTTAGTTCAACAGCGATAGAGAACAGACAAAAAATTCTGGAGTTTTCAAGCGAATAGAGTGGAGAGAAAAAAATTATTTATCTCTTGAGTTCAGACAAAAACTCTGAGTTTATATAAGGAAAACATAATTTGAATTATAGTCGCAAATGACTCAAAGCGGAGGCAAACACACAAACAAACAGTGATTTAGTTGGCGATCGAAACAAACACTAAATCAAACAAAAAACTGTTTCGCCATTTAAATCGTCAAAACATTAAACACAAATAAATGCTTCGCAACTCTTAAATTAGATTAGACTTCGAGACTAGACTAGAGTTTTCACTAATTTATCGCTGGATATGAGTGAAAGAGTCATATTCTGTGCGCCCATTACTCCCATTACAGCAATCGTTTGGACAGAGAGTGAGGAAAAAGACAATTCTTAGAAACACTTAATTCAAAAATAAGAGAAGTCTTTCATAGAATCAGAAATTCCAATGAATTACATGTCCATAGATAAGCCGTTTATGTCATCAAATGTTTTAAGTTATTAAACGACACAAAAAAGACTTATTCTTCGAGTGAATATTGAATGACAAGTGTTTGGCCGCAAACACAGAGTGTCTGTGTCTGTGTCTGTCTGTGCACAGGTGTGGTCATCATTGGCTTAGATCAACAGAAATCTGATTGAATTTCCACAATCATTGTGTGTTTCGAGAGATGTATTGGAGTTGAAAAACGCCTGAACTGAGCCCAAAGCCAAAGCCAAAGCCACACCCGTATCGAAGCAATGCATTAGTTCAGTGCATATCTCACAAAAACTAATAATTATTATTCCGATAATCGCTTTTCGAAGCAATATTTACATAATTTTATTGATTTAATGCAATATTTATGCCGAATATATCGTATCTAATGATTGTTCTGGATATATATGATTGTGAATAATGGCTATCTATAGCTATCAGGCAATTATATTTGTATCAAAAACTCTGGATCTTAGCTGAAAAATAGCAAATTCTTGTTCAATCGCGAGAAAACATTTTTCAGGTTTCCGATAGCTTCCCAAAAGCTATGACACAGAGAGTTAAAAAATGAAACAAACATTTTCGGTATGTTTTGACTTTTGATTTATTATATTAAAGCAGAAAAATAAATACAACAACAAAAAAACTTTAGCCCCAAATCTGATCGATAAGTTTTTGCCAGAACAAACAGCACAGAACCGAACGGCTCGTATACTAACCAACAGCGGTATCGCCACTAATACTAATACTTTTTGGCCACTAAAGACATTCCAAAGTCTCGACGGCATTCAAATTTTTATCATTCCATCCGAACATTTGGATTAAAGACCAGAGATTCTAATGAAAGCCATTAAAAATCTATGTTGTGTTGGGTTTCAGCCAGACCTGTAAAGAGGCCGGTAACTTTTGTAGTTGTAAGGGTGGTTTAAGCCTCTCTATGGCCTTTGTGCAGATGAC
>JAQGBE010000475.1:0-18311 GCA_034698225.1 Scheloribates latipes | reverse complement strand
AATCGATTATAATTGTTTTACTTTTCCCCAAAAACGTTTTTGTGGCCAATAATTGATACTTTTGGTTTTTGTGTGTACCGCCAAGTATAAAGTGTCACAAAGCTATTACTATTCGTCAGCATAATTGTTATAATTAGTTCTGTTAGAATAATGAATAAGTATTGTGAGAAAAAATCGTTCTCTAAATTGTATGCAAATCACAAATCACGTGATCAATAGGGAGCTAATAAGGACTCCAAATCTCAATGAATTATTTGAAATGAACGCAACAAGTTTCAATTTTGACCACGAATTGTGTGACTTTCACTCGATATCGCTTCTAATCAAATGGGGTAACTTTAATGTGTTTGTGAATACTCACCTAAAGAACCAAAATTTGTTCAGAATTTTGTTACTTTCGTTACATAAGACCAGTAAAAAGTCAAATAAAAAATTATTTCTTTTGATTAAATTCTTGTTTGAGTTAGGCTTTAAGGAGAAAGAACTCGCTGGAAGATTAGTGTAATGCTGTGCTGACATTACCTAGGCACTAGCTATGGCAGTGCCTAGCTTGCCAGCGCAATGTTGCACATAAGGACCGGTAATCTCTCCGATATTAAATACAATGTCCGATCCGTTGGTTTCTCCGCATCTGTTGAAGCGAAACGAAATGTTCTTCAATTCGAGTCATTGGTTGGCGAAGAGTCAAACAAAGAGATAATATGTCGAGTCTTTGTTTACCTAACGTATTGACTCATAAAATATTAAAGCCATAAATATTTAGAATTGTCGACAAATACCACTCAAAATTCAGGCAAACCTTCAGACATAAGATATGAGCCAAAAGATAATATTTGCGCTAAAAAAGTCATTTGTTATCATTGAGAAGATTGTAATCAGAAATCGATTAATTTGTCTGATATTCGTTGAGGTCTTTACGGAAACCAATCGGAATGGACGGCCATCGCGACGGCCAGTCCTACTCATTGTCATTGTCATCGTGCAAATGCAATAAACGCTACAATGTCATTATTTTTTGTTTATCTAGATTAATTATATGGCTCTGGCTCTGGATTGGAGCGTATTTACAAAGGATGCTGTGCTCGCACTTCAGGCCATCTTTTATCGCCGACTTTGGTGACCACCACTTCTGTCTGAAGCTAATTTCGCCAATGCTTGCCATCGGTTTAATTCCGTTCGACTTATTTTTAAAATTAACTTTAATCTATTTTTGGCCTCACTTTGGATTCTTTAGTCAAACGTTGAAATAAATTTAATTTGAATTTCGTTTTCTTCATTTCAACTAAAGAATGCAAAACACATTCCAGACAGAGAAAGTGGCATGCTAGTTTCCGTTCGAACCTCGGCTATGAATGTGTGTTGGTCGCCGACTTTGGGCATCCCTGGCGTTGATTATGTCCAAAGTCTCGGATCCAAAGTGTGGTTCGGCGGCCAAAGTCAACAAATTATTTTGAATTGCAATTCGCTTTTATTCTTATCTCCTCTTCAAATGAGATTTTGTTTTTTGAACACTTTGCGAGTCTTTTCGTTATCCGTTTCGCAAATGACAATTGTCTGCAATGACAAAACATTTGTGTTTGCAGTTGAGCTGATATTCCGGTCAGGTCTGGCGTTATCGGTGTCACGACTGGTGTGCACTCGAGTCCACACAATTGTTCGCACGATAACTATCCGATTAATTAAAAAGAGAATCAAATTATATTCCGATTATCTCTACATTTGTTGTGAAGAATGGGATTTGAATCTAATTTGGACTCTAATTGAGAGCCGATTTCGATTGTTGTTCTCTATTGTGATCTAATTTGAGTCAATACGAGTTGGCTTTCCATAAGCCTTAGCTATAAATAAGCAATTGATTCGACTTTTGGAGTAACTATTGAAGCAATACGCGAATACCTTGCTCATCATTGTAAGGCAATCGGCTGAATCACCAGGATTATACTAAATAACAAACACCAAGTAATAAATTGGCATCGATAATATTATTGGTCACTAGTTGGGGATTAATTAAAACAATAAGTTTGGCCGCAAACAAGGTTTTGCGTGCGAATTGTTGCAAGAAAGCTGACCTAATTGTGCAGGAAAGTGGTATTTTGGGAAATGTGGGCAATCACTGGCCAACAACAACATTAAACGCGACCAACATGGTCAATAATGGATCGTACATTTTGATAATACCACTTTTGACCCCAAAAGGTAATCAAATTATCAGTTTTGAAGCAAGAATGACAAGAATTGGTGTTATTTGGATCAAGTTTAATGTCAACCTGGCATCAAATTGCTCTTGACAACTTTAGCCAGTTAAGTTGAAGATAAGCTTATAAACGCACCTGGCAAGTTGATTGTATTGCGTTAAAGAGTTGCGGAAGTGTTTTGACGTGACTTATCATAGCCAATTCACCAGTGTTAGACCAATCTGACCAGTCTGACCTAGTTAGTTCCTGTTCAAGTAATAAATAATTGAATTGAATTGAAAAATTTCGAAATTCGTTTCATGTGAGCGGAGATCCAGCAAAAGGTGTTCTTATCTTTGTTGCCCTTATTATCGACAGAGAACTGGATTTTGTGTCCAAATCCCAAACCATTTGTCACATAAATTGAGTTAAATTCTAAAGAATTTTTGTGTCAATTAATTATATTTATCGATGGCTTCGGACAACACTTCACATCAATTGGTTTCCCAATACAGACAAACCAAACAATTTTTCTTTCGCCAGATTTTTCATTGAATTAAATATTTTGTCGCTAAATGTGTTTCAATCGACAAATAAAACTTTTGGAAACTCTGCTCAACACTAGAGTCCAGTCCAGAGGTAGTCCGCTATTGAAGTATTAGTCAATCGATGGACTATTTATTTAGCAAACGGTTCAATGGTTTTCTGTTTTTCTCCAAAAATATAGTGAAAATTGTTTCTCTAAATCCAATAAATTCTCGATTAATGCATTCCATCGACAGTTTGGCAAAACTTTTACAAATAAATAAAAGATATTTCGCTTTAATGTCTCTTTTATGACGAGTTGTCGGCTCACAGGCAGTCAGTCAGAGACCGCTTTACACGAATTGGACGAACGAATCGGTCGCTCAAGAGATCCCATAATCCACTGCTTTAAAGCCATTCGACATGTAATTGTCGGATGACTTAAATGCTTGTCTATCGACTCGATTGCATCCGATTGTTAGCTCAGAACAGTCTATCTCTAATAAAAGTTCTCTTGAGTTCAATGTCAGCGTAAGTCATAAATCATCCGAAAATTGTGTGAAATTATCCCAAAATTTGAGTCTAGTGTGTCGTCAAAAGTGTCAATCGATTATATGACACGAGATTTGTTAATTAAAAAGAGTCGAACGATGTTTAACATCGACTGCAGTGCTGATCACAGAATCCGTCAATTATTGCGATTACACTACTTCTCAGTCGCTTTTATGACAGTTGTCTCTGATATCAAAACTCATAATAAAAAGCTTCGCCGAAGTAGCGATGCTTTTATTGATTTTTGTTTTTGTGTCAGAAATTACATGCGATCGCACGATCGTCATCGCCAGAGCATCACCAGCACCATGTCGTGACCATGTCGTGACCAACCACAATTATGCTGCTAATCGCCAGTGTAATCGATGAGTTCAGCTTGTCCACTTTAATTAATTTTGTCTCTAATTTCAAGTTAATATCGATTTTTAATATTAATAAAGTTTTTGACGATTGTATTGCTTCTTATTTACGTCTCAAAAACTAAATTATATTTCTTTGAAGTTTATTATTCAATGATTGATATGAAAATTTAATGTGTTATTACATTTCGCGAGTATTAATTTGAATTTGAATTCTACTCAAAAAATATATTTTCGTTTTCATTGCGAATTTTTGTGGTTTTATTTGATTTTCGAATTTTTCTGTCCTAAAGCTACTGAAAGCCTATAATAAATAGCGAGATATGTATCCAAAACTATGATTGAATGCTATATTGCTTTTAGCGCTTTCACTATCTCAGCAGTGATGGGCAACAATCGGACCAAATCGAACTAGGTCACTGATCATATTGTAGGCTAGCGCACTTTCAACATGCTATTTCAACTTGTAAATATACAATTGATTTAAATAAACGGTTTTGTCGGATCTAACAACAGACAAAAGATTCGCAGTAAAACTTGATCATACAAACTAATAGATAATTATCCATCTGAGACCACCCGCTGTTCATCACCTGCTTTCAGCCGAATATTAAGTCTCCTCTCCTTAAGAGTTCTTCGACTAAAGCTATGAATGAAAGCTAACTTTTGATGAGAAAAAGTGGAATAAAAATATTTTCAGATCATTGTATTGTGAGAGCCATTAATGGCGTCCTTCAGCGCCGCATCTCATCCGACAATACAAAGCCAACAAACATACAGACGTACAAACAGACGATTCGATCGGCACTTAATTGAAATATAAATTTTTATTCCGCTCTTTGCATACATGCAAACAAACATCAGCCAAAATAAATGTTCCTAGGCAATAAATGGCTAATCAAATGCAAATTGTGTGCTGCGCTGTTTAATCAAGCCAGAATAGCATTGAACAAGACAATTATTTATCCGGAATATGCTGTGCAATGATAATGGTATGGTATGATCTTGCAAACTGTCTCCGATCACAATTATGCCGCCACTGATCCCATTGTTATTCAGCGGAAGACTTCTTTGGAAGCGCTTTCGCAATTCATAATGAGTTTGAATGCGATAAAAAATCATTCGTTCATTCATTCAGAGTCTGAAATGTATTTCAGTCCTCTGTCTGTCTCTTGTGTTGAGTCTCTCTAATGTATTGATTCGTTGGCTGTTTGTCCACGACTACGGACGACAACAATAACTGTTTATTGTGTTTCGCCGACAGTTCTATCACTGGCTCTGAAAGTCATCTCATGTTCACTACAGTTGACTGAATGCGAGACTAATTTAAATTTTAAAAACCCAGTTGTCATCGCATTTGACAATAAATTTTTGGCCATTTTATGCATTTCTGGCCAACAGTTAATGGAAACGGATTACAAATTCAATTATTTTTCATTAATAACGAGGAAAATAATAGATTTGCGAACAAATTATTACTTTACAATCATAATTATTATTGCGTCAAAAGGCTCTAAACTTGCGATAAATTATATGTAAAATAATTTTCAAATATGCCCACTATTTCCCACTTGACTTAATCAAACAAGTTTAGTGGCGACTAATGGATCTAAAAACTTGTGTCACTCTATCCTCGACTTCGATACCAGTGTTGTCTTGGGTTACAGTTATGGCACATATTTGACAAACATTTAATCGAAAATCATTTAATTTATTATTCATTTGTTTGATTGTCTCCCAAAAGCAAACTCTGGCGAAACGAAACTGCTTTTCCGGACCTATACTTCTATTTATGTGTTTTTTGTTGAGATAACACATAATTTTCGTCAAACATAAAGCAGTGTTTTCTGGCCTCAGATTAATCTTCGACATTGTTGTCCAATAAATCAATCAGTCTGTCGACAAGAGCAGAGACCTGGGCCACCTTGCCAACTGCCAACGCCAACTGCGCCGCTTCCCACAGATTTGCATTAACCGCACTTAGCAAGGTGCGAAAGCGTATGGGTGGAAATGCCTATTAGAATCCAATTTGTGAAATTCAAATCTCATTCCATCCCCACATCGGATGCAACAAAAGCTAATTAACACGTTTTGTGAATTTTTTCTCTTCAAATGAATTGACAGTTAATTAGCGATTTTTTCTCTCTACCAATAGTATTCAAATAGCAAGAATTAGTTTGTCAGGACTTGTGCTAGCATCATTCGATCGATAGTATTTGATAATTAGTGCCTTCTAGTGCCACCCAGGTAACATACATACATGTATATAATATAATATTAATCATATGCTTTCGTAGGCTTTCAGTATACATACGAGTTCGATACTTGAGAAAGCAATTAAATGATCTGGATAACTAGTGCTGTGGAGAACATATACTAAACTAGTGATCTGCCAAATCAAGGAACTTGAAAGACAACAGAATAATGGAATAATAATCAGGATATATATCATTTTGAATAATTTTGAATTTCTATTGGAGTTCAATCAGAAAAGTAAAGGTTAATAATGTGGAAAACAGCAGACATATTGCGTTAGTTATTAAAAGAGTGTCGCCGCTCGACAAATATCAATAAATCCTGTTTTCTTTGTCTTCTAATGCCGAGATATTTTGGGTATATATGAGTTGATATTGAGTTCTAGCACAAGCAAGGCTGCTCTACCAACTCAGACACTGTTCATTGAGAGCATTGAGAGCTTGGCTTAATTTGTGTCCAACGTTTGTAATCTTTCTCCGAAGAATAGATGCCTTGCCTTCTATAAAAGGGATTGCTTTTGAGTGCAATGCTTCATAATTTCGGGCCTCAGACACATCGCACGGAATAATACACTTTTTAAGGCGTTCTTCGGCAACACATTCGGCGACCGATGCGCTCCAATCCATCGGATTAGTGAAGCCAACGGTAAACAGCACTTCATTACACTTGGCTTTGATTGACAACCGCTTCCAAGAGTATACTATCGGACTTATGCTCATAAGAGGCGGGATTAGTGTTGTTTGCCTGGAGTGTAGCTCATCGGCACTGGTATTGTGCTCGAAGACAAAGTGATTTAATTACAGTTAATCGATCACTCGGTCCCCAGTATAGTGGCTCACAATTATATGGTCGAACAGTTGTGTGTCATAAATTGAGCTTGTCAATCAACCAGGCATTACCTTGTACTGTATAGCGTTAGGCATTGGCCACTTCTGCTCGATCAGACACGGGTCTGACGTCTGTGACCAGAATACGACTAAAATAGAAATGAATTATGAGCTGAAAAGTGAATATAAGTTAATATTTATGAAAGTTATACATATTGTGGCAGACATTGAATGTCGTGCTGTTCGCCAAAACTAAAATATTGGACTCAATTGAGATAAATCACTGATAATGTGTACTCGTTTTTGTTCGCAAAGACAATGTTTGGCTGATTTGGCCGCACATTCGACTCACGTATAGCCTACGACCAGATGACCCGCTTTGTTGTCATTCATCATCATTTTGAGCATGTTCCATTATCTCGCCATGATACATTCATGCATTCTCGCCCACACACTTCGATCGCAATGTTTTTGTCGCACAAGTGAGCAAGGGTGCTACAATTTAAATTGAGCTAGCTCGTTTGAATCGAGAGACGACACGAAACAGAGCTGTCAATTGTGATGGATTGGAGGAATGTCTTCGTTTGCAACAATCCATTTCGAGTCATTATCTCTTTCACTGCTCGATGTGACCGGGACGACCATGGAAGCCATGAGTGGGCAAGGTAGTCAAAGGTGGTTAAACATGATGAGCCAGGTATTAGATTCAATGCCAATAATGTGTGCGCTAAGTGTTAGTAAGACTTAATATGCTTTTTATGAATATTCCGTTCCGTTGCCATCGATTGCCGACAATTGTATGGCTTAACATGTTTTCTATTCTTTTGATTTGAGTATAACTTCCATAAAGGACTCGATTTAATGGAAATGGAATCGAGAGTACAGCGCAAACGGAAGGCTATACTCTTGTTATGTCTTTTGATGTCAGTTACAAAAGTGTTTTTAGTGTTTCGCTGCCTTTTAGGCCTCAGAGATGTTGTGTGCGATGAGTCTGAATGCGAATCAAATGATAACTTCATTACCGGTTATCTGTCCCTCGATTTCACCCAAACAGAGAGCACTAAACGTATTATTAAACACAAAACTATACTTTTTCTTATTTAACTCAAAATTCCAAATAAATGGCATTTTTATACCGTATGTCACGAAATGTCTCCAAATGACCGTAATTTTCATAAACTTTCAACTTATCCCGACTTTTCAAGTGAAATAAGTGTTATATCTCTTCGACAGAACCGTCAATGGAAGCGATGGAAGCCATTGATTGGATGCAAAGCAAGTGATTGCCAGACGAGATGTCGACCTCGAGCGCGACCACAGTTCGCGACCCGAACGAGATATTGCACGCGATTCTGCATGGCAACATCACCAAGGGCTTCCCAGACCCGCCCTCGCGAGTCATTAAGCTCTTCATCAGCTCAACCAAATCAGGTATGGATTCCTATCCAAACGCTACGAACGTCTCGCAAATGGAATCATTAATTTACTCGAATCAAGAAATGTGACGAAAATGTATCTCATTTTCACCGAAATGTTAGTTCACTATTACCTACTTTGACGGCCACACCGTCTCAGACCAGTCTCCCAGACGTAGACAGCAACTAATTCCTTATAATTTGAATGATATATGACTGCAATAGCGATCCGAATGAGTATTTATCATAATAAGCAAGTTGAAAAGTCATTAACTAAAGTCAATTAAAGCAAATATTCTTTTCACTTCTCTTAGAAGTTCTCTATCATTTCTCGGCAAGATATCAATCTTTATAAAATTAATTTCATCATTTTTTACTCGTCTAAATGATCCGAATATACTATTAATAGTGGCGAAGTGTGCGACTCTGCAAACAGTCAATTATGTGCAGAGCAATGAATATTCTGTGCGAATACTAATTTTATTGATTTATCAATTTTTGGCACAAATTCTTCACTTATTCTCACATTTGAAATGCAAATTCAAAACAATGCTCATTATTATTGCCTTTAATGAACGGCGAGTAATAAAGACATTAATTTATTCGACAGAAATGACTGATAAGAATAATTGGATTTATAATTTTTCGCACAATTCGTTTGGCATTCCGACTATGGCTCACAGCCTCAGACAGATAGCGGAACACATTTGACAACACAATTATTCACAATTATTCGCTAAGAGAAGAGCCCAACGGTTGGCTAGAGTCGGACCAATGCATTAAAAGCACGATTTGCTTCCAATACGACATAATCTTTGGAGTTTTAATCGTCTGAAAGGAAAGAAATTTAGTGACAAACTCAGAGTCTGGTTAAGTGAGCGGACGGCCAGCCGTCTGATTGCCTGACGAGCGCTAATCGGCACTCAGTTTATGTTCTTGTGTTTAGCCGACAGAAAAAAGGCACATAAAAGCCAATCGAGCGAACACTCAATTGTTTAAAGTGCATGAAATTTGTGCCACTTTTTGCTGAATATTCAATATATCTTTGAACATCTCATTTGGATTGATGTTCAGATGTCGTCTTAATTAAAATCTGAACATTCTCGATCTCGATCATCTCGATCATAGCGGCGGCCATCAGCCAATGACAGCTGCCACCGTCAATGGTGTGCCGTTTGAGCTAGACACAAACAATGGTCTGCCACACATCCGCCTCGTTTTGATTGGCCGACGAGATGTAGCGAAAACTTTTGAGTGGAATTTCAGTTTCAATTAAATTCAAACATTATTCGTATCGATCGGAGAGATGTTTAGCTGAAGGCATAACAATTAGAGCTCTTTTGGGAGACTTCTCTCCATTGCTCTCAAATGATATTATATTCAAACGTAAATTATTAAATTCATATTTTATATATTCATAAATAGATTGCAATCGAGACTAACGCTAAACCCAAACAACTTTTTGCTCTTCTCTTCTCTATCAGTCGTTAGTAACCACTCGTTACTATCGTTTGGCTCTCGATTCGCATAAATTATTTAATTATAATAATTATAATTACAACAAAAATATTGGCATTTTTTTTAAAATTTAATTTTCGAGATTTTCTCTGAAATAACTTCTCAGAGAAGAGATATTTTGATATTTACTTTTTGGTAATTTTTGATTTTTATTTAAGTTTTGGTTTTATAAAGAAAAACAATTTCCTAACCAAACCTTTTAAAGGAAATTAATTTTTGCGATAATATTCAAAAACCAATTCATTTGTTACACAAATTGTTTGCATTAAAAATATTCTTCGATCGCTTTCCCATTGAAAACATGTTATTTACTTATTTAAGAGCAGATTATTCTATAATTTATTCGAAAAACTTTTGAAAATATTTTTGTTGAGTTATTTCAGTCACCGAAAGCATAAAAGTGTTGAAAAGATGCGAAAATCGACACAAAATTGATTTGCTTTACAATACAGTGGAACACAATAGCAGACCCATTGATGTAGACTCGAATTTTCTAGAATTCCATTGAGCTAGATCACAATCCGTTAGATCAGATCCATGCCAGAATTAGCTTCTTGCCAGTGGTGACCAACAAAGCGCACTCATCTCCTAAGACTGGGACCTATTTGTTGAGTAAATATTAAATTTGTGTCAATCATCGGATTTGTTGACAGACTTTGATTGTGAGAGGCGTCACATCCACGACGTGGTTGTGCCCGAACTGCAGCGCTACTGCAACAGTCAAGCCCTGGACCTGCTTCTCATCGACTCTCAGTGGAAGGACTCGCTTCCGAGATCGCACTCATCCACCTATTTGGAGGCCAACACCGCTCAGCACCGGTCGCCGATGTGTCCGATACCGCCGTCACCGGCAAACGTCGGTCTACTAAACTCTTGCGACACAGAGGCTGTCAATCCACACGACTTTGCACTTCAGTTGAGGGAAATCGATGACTGCTTTCGACAGTCGTTCGCCACCTTCTTCTTGGTCTGTATTCTATTCCACTGACCATAACACCATCACCTCGATCAGTAGCTCAATCGGTAGACATTACATACAAAATATACATTATTAAAAACGGTTTATTCATTCCAATTAATATTACAGTTATTGGGGTATTAAATTAGCTCAATATATACATAGATTAAACAATAATTGAATGTCATTCCATTAATATGCAATCAGCGAGGAAACATTGCCGCTGAAGCACAGGTGATAAACAACCGAATGTTAATATAGTCGGTAAGTTGCGCTCAGATGCGACAATAGGGCGTTTGTGACAGCAGATCCGACTGAGCCCGGAAATTCCAGACCACTCCACATATCTCATTAAATTTATCGCCCAATGATTTGTGGTTTAGATCTTCGGATTGACTCGACTTCTTAGCCGCCGGCATATTCTCATTACTCCGGACTCGCTTTCGTTGCTTTTTCTTTTCAACGACCTTAAGGATCACCACTTCTTCGGACGAGTCGTTTGTCTCATCAATAGGAGAGTTGATCGACGGCTCACTTAAGAGTTGATCATTAGACTCAAACCTCAACCATTCTATGTCATGCCATTCATCCTCTGGTTCTGGAGTATTGTCTTTCTTCTCGACCACTGAAATGACAACAATTTGAAAGAAATACTAGAATACGATTAATACCTGTCTCATCCTGTCCCGTGTGTTCCACCTGAACCGCTTCCTCATCACTGGGCCAGTCTTGCTCATTGACATTCGGGTCACACTTGTCGTTGTCGCTATCGGAGTGATCCGGAGCCCACTGGAAGTCAATCCAATCAATGCCGTCGTCGCCCGACTGGAACTGATCGCTGTATTTGTAGGACATATCAGCAAAATATCTGCCAATAACAGTGATAACAGTGGTAACAAACTAACAGTGGTGGCGAACGCACGATATGCGTATTGGGTCTTGCCACTCGACCAGTCGACCAGTCGACAGTCACACCTAGTTAGTTCAGTTGGAGCCTTGAGTCACACGATGAGTCACATACCTAGATCGAAGTGATGAGTGCAAAGCCCACTCAACCTGCTATACCCGAGTTCCTCTTCACTGTGCCTTTTGTCTTATGGCAGTGTTTGATTGGCCACAAGTACCGACCGGTGGCCATCCCGACGTTCATCACGTCTTCAGACTTCCAGCAGATCTACAGCGTGGCCACCGAAGCCGGACTCGGAGACGTAACGCTATTGAACAACTGCTACCGGGAGAACCAGAACCTACAGCCGTCGGCACAATATTCGCTGGTCAGACCGCGGCGTCCATCGCGACAGTATGACGAAGAGCTGGAGCACATCGCCAAGATCGTCGAGTACGGCGCTAAAGTGGCCCAACGTGAAGGTGTTCTTAGCGACCACTTCGAGCCGGTGTTGTCTGCGGTCCACAGACAGACACTGCACGCACTGAAACTGGTCCGCAGTCACAGCTGCGGACAATGGGAACAATCGAGTGATCGTCTCCTCTGTTTCATCAGACAATTTGAAGGCAAGTGGTGTCGCTGTCACTTATCACTCTTGAATTGAACCGAATAAATACATAAAACAAAACAATTCTAACTTTACTGTATATTATGGCCAATGGATTACAATTTATTTGATTGCAGGCGTCAATCTGAACCATTCATCGGTGTCTCGCTATTTCGACGTCACGCCGACAACACCGGTCAGCGGATCTCTGGCCGGCATTGAACACTCGCCGGCAGCTGTCCAAGGGATCAGACAACTGGTCGAGGATGTCATCTGTGGCTTCGATAAGGGAAATGTCCACTTTTTCAAGTGAGTATACCACTTCTTTAACCTTGTTCATATGATTTGAAAGGTTAAATTATTCAAACTGTGACCCAATTTACCGCTTGTTTACCTAAACTTTGATTCAATTTCTATTTTCCTTTACTAAAAATCACTTTTAATTATTCGTAAAAAGTATTGGCAAAAAAGGTTTCATTAAATATGCAATTATTTGAGCAAGATTAGCATTGGCAAGTTGGTGAATAATTTAGCATTTCCAATATTGTATAGCTTGCATGTGAGCTCATTGTGTGCCAGTTTGCATCACAAGTCGTCTGATTTGCATTTGAATCTATACTCGGAGTCGAAAGGTTAGCCCAGACCCGACAGAGTGAGGACACGCATCCGACTCGAGCCTCATTCCACACCCGACTCAACCAGATCTCACTTTTTGTCAAAATTCATTTATTTAGTATTTTTTGTCAGTCAAACGGATTTGTCATTTCTTGAGAATCATTTCATTTCATTGCTTAAAGCGTTTTGTATTCCTGAGGAAAAAAATTTCTGTCAGCGATCCGAAAATCTATTGCAAAATGTGTTCTATTCTCAAATAATTTATAAGTTAAACACTTCTCAGCACTTATTCCTTGCCATTCATGTCCTCAGTATCTCATGGGATGGCGAGTCGTGTCATCGCGACGCCGAAGACCTGTCGACACAGTCGGCCACAGTTTACACACTTCCGGGCGATTATTTGGAAAAGTTCGGCACAACTCTACTCAATAGCCTGAAGACGTCGATTGAGAACCAATTGAATCGATTGCCGTTCGAATATCCGGCGGAAATCATTTGCGAATCTCATTCCCATTTGTGTAACTTCAAGAACATCATGGGCTCTATCGGCGTCTCGCAGTCCATCGACTCGGACTGTGCGCCACTCCTCCAGATCCAGAAGCTCTTGGTATCGGCCAACACGAGCTCACGTCACGCGCCCATTGTGGTCACCGGCAAAGACGGTGTCGGCAAAACCACTCTCTTGTCTCAAGTGTTCACTTACTCGACCGAATGGTTGGTCGGCGGCGACGAAGTGGTCAGAATCGTGCGACACATCGGGCAAAGTCCGTGCAGTAGCTACACATCGGAACTGTTGCGCAATCTGTGTCTCCACATATCGCTGGTGTTCGGGTTCGAGGCCCAGACCACTATCACCTACGACTTGTCGGCCCTCTCTATTTGGTTCCAAGATTTGCTCAAAATGATCGAAACCACTGCAGAAAACTCTGACCTAATAATAATTCTCGATGATCTGCATCTCTTGTGGTCGTCCCAGACGACAGCCCTCTTGGGATGGATGCCATGGAATCTTCCCGCAAACGTGCATCTGATCTGTTCTGTGGCCGAAACGGCCGATAACGTGCTTTCTCTGCTGCGGTCGAGAATAAGTGCCGATAACTTCATTAGACTGACTCCGATCTCGTCGGCCAACGGGTTAGTGACGACCCTTCAGTGCAAACTCAGGGACGAGAAGCGGACTCTAACGGCACAGCAGTGGTCAGTGATTAGGGACCGGTTCTCGAACTCGTGCGCCAATCAGAGCCATATGTCGCCACTCTATGCGAACCTTCTGTGTTGTACTATACTGTCTGAATGGGAGTCCTTTCACGAGCCGACTGTCGCCGACATTCCCTGTGATATAAGCGGTATTGTCGTCCACACTATTAGTGACTTAGAGGAGAGGTTCGGGTCACCACTAATACGAAAGATCTGTTCCTACATCTGTTGCACGCGATATGGTCTGAGAGAGGCCGAGGTCTACGACTTGGTGCTCAACGACGAGTCGGTGGAGAGCAATGTCAACATATGGCTGGCCATCAAACACCAGTTGAGTCCGCTCTGGAAGGAGTACTACGTGTTGGGCAGGAATTACCTCAAGTGGAAGAACCGGTGCATAAGTGAAGCCATTCGTGGCCGCTATCTCAACGACGCTCATCAGATGAGAGCCGTTCACCAGGAGTTGGCCAATGCCTTCCATTCGGCCTTCACTGAGGTATGTCTTCCGGTCTATCAGTTTATGGCCTTTACATTACTTTTGGATCAAAGTTAATATCAGTCTAAATGCAAAGTCTGTGTTCTAGCAATTGAATCTGCAATTAGTCGCAGCTCTGCTCATGTCTTGTATGTGAACGACGCGATTTCAATGACATTATCACCTTTTTATTGCTTTTATGTCGACTTTTAATAGTTTTGTCGATCACTATATTCCCGACTTTTGTCACTACATTTAATTCCCTGATTGTAGTGAAGAATTCAATTTAAACTAAGGATGAAATAAATTAAAAGCTCTGATTCAATTTAACTTTAATTCGATTACACATTTCTTTATTGAAGCTCATGGCATGTAAGTTAACAATATCATAATTGGCAGTGAACTTTGGTTATCTAGATAATATTCCCGTCAAAAATAACATAATAAAAAGTTAAAATATATAGATTGTGTATATAATATTAATATATTTATGCCACCATTTGATATTTAGTACAGGTGTTTGTGGCCAAGCTCATTGACGTCCATTTGCATCAGTGAAGATTAATATTTGATGATTAGATATATTAATAGATCTTGCGCATCTCTAAAATAACGATATTTATCCAGACGCAGACTCAGTGAATTATCTTGGTGATAGCAGAAGGCCACAAAGCAAATATTCCACTTTCCAACTGACCTGTCTTTAAATCAATAATTCATTCGTCAGACTATAAATTGTTGTTTATATTCAGCCATTAAATCAATTTCTTCTGTAAATAGTTTTGAAATTAAATTATAAATTCATGGAATCGTTTGCAGTTTCTGTCGAGTTGTGGCCAAAAACTTATCGAATAAATCAAAACTTTTATCAACCAAGAGATCAAATGTTGTTTTCGTCAAACGATTCAGTGATTAAATGCCTGTTCGTTGTGAGCGATGGCTTCACTGCACAGCCATCGCTGCACTGCACATAAGCTAGTTTTCAGTTGAAATAAGGTCAATTCAATGCACTACATCTTGAATTATGATTGTAATCAAATTTTAATCTGAAATATGACATGCTCAATTCAATTGGTCTGAAATTCAGAGCGATTTAATAGTAGCTCCAATTTGGGATCTTTAATAAGTTTATCAAGAATTTATTATTTAATATTTCCACTTGGGCTATTAAACATCCTGGTTGTAGAGCAGTTATGATGAGAAAGGCACTTTTCCAAACATTCAGTGATCACGTGATATGCGGTCACACCTGCCCTACAACTGACACAAAGAGCGAAACATAAAACCCACGCTTTTTCTTATTATTTTTGCATTCGAATGAATGAATTGATTGTTCGCTGAATTCTATTAGTATTGAGGTTTAAAGGAGTTATTCAAAATAATTCCCAATAAAAGACGGATTTATCAACTAAACTGTTTACGGCATCAGTTTTCTTAATATCTTGACATTATATTGGCATAAAGTTTGTTTGTTTATCACCAAATCCTATCGATTTATTTTACCTACCAGTGGTATTTTACCTGATCTTAAGTCTTGAAAGAGTCTGGCATTAAAAAAATGTTAGAACTCTATTCACTTTCGTTGGAATTACAATTAATTTGAGTTTACTTTTCCAACGAATTGCTTATTTTGAACACAAAAATTGTATTTTGAAAAGAGATTCAACAGAAAAAATGAGTAATAAAAATGGAATTTGAAATTCTGACCAAATATTCACTATTTATGGCATTTGGTTTGCAATCTCAGCGAAACGGATGTCTAAACGTTTCGCAATCCTCACTAGACTTGCATTGAATTTCATGAGTAGTGAACATATTCTCACTTTTTATTTGAGATTCACTTCAATTGATTTTATGCTTTAATTCTCTATACTTTGTATCTTCTATTGCAGTCACTGAACGAGACACACAATATCAGGAAAGAGACTGAACTGATTCGCGAAGCCGACGAACTCTGGTATCAGTTGTTGAGGTGCGGCGATCGGACCAAACTGAAGGAGAATGCAATTCTGAACATCGATTTCCTAATGAGTGTGGTTAAGGGCAATTCGATCAGTTACTTGCGGAGCATCCTAGACCTGGTCCGCAGTCAGATCCTCGACTGGGAGATCGAGCTCTTGTACAATATGACCAAACAGTCAGTGCACGTCGTCTCCCAAGACGCCAATCAATTAGCGATTGAGATCCTGCTGTGGCTCAAGCCGTTCACCACTGCCGGCGCCGCCGACGACACCGCTGTCGGCCAAATCAGTGGCAAACCGGTGGACACGTGTCTGACGACGCTGGTCAGCGAGACCTACAACTGGTGCAACAATCAGAGCACAACTCTCCTCATCCCATCCAACTCGTGGCTCAATCTGCCGCTGCCGCCGCAAGTGGCCATGGTCACCTGTCCCTGGTCCAGCATCAGCCGGGCCGTCTCCACACCCGACTCGCAGTACCTGATCGCGTGTGAGGCCAAACAGGTCCACTTCTTCAACCTGCCGGCCAAGACTGTGGTCAAGTCATTCGAGGGTAATGTCGTCTCACAGTCTGTAAAATAGATTTTTCATATTCGGCGTGAAATGCGTTCAACAGTTTCGGTGTCAATGAGACCACTGAACACGACTAACACCAGTGTTAGTTACATCGGCTGCACAGCCGCTAGACTTCATAGCTCTCAGTTATTATCGATTGGCCAACAGTTGCCTACAAAGTGCTAGAAATGATTGAATTTTCTCTCTTCCGATGACTTCGCGAGTCATACGCCAAACACTTTATTCGGCGAACAGTCGGAAACACTTTGAGGAATAAAAATCGATTTCATATCGAAATCGAATTGAATTTGAATTTTATCGAAGGTTTGCAAAATCGGAGCCCAATATCTAGTCGTGCAGAGAAATTTGCACTTGCTCAAATTGTCTATTCCCCGGATTAGGGCAGTAGAGTCCTTGCAGAATCTAATCAATATTAATTACGGTATAATTCGTAATGATAATAGCGCTCAGAATGATCTAGTTAGCTGTAGTGAGCTTACTGCATTTTGAAATAGTGTCAAATCCGATTAGACACCAATTGAATTGCATTGTGCGCTCATTACTTGACAATAAGTAATCCCCAAACACCCAGATCTCGAATAACTAATCCAAAAGTACCTAATTATCTAAACGAAGTAATTATAGCCGAAAATGGATTCGTTTAAAAAAATAATTTTATATCGAAATATCATTCAATTTAGTGGTTTAACTGGAAAATGATTTCTCTTGAAAATCGTTTCAAACAGATTAACTTGCTATTTTTTAATTTCGGATCGATTTTGTTTCTAAAAATATTCCTAGCTAGATCAATTTAATTTATATTTGTTCCTGGTTGCATTTCAAGATTAAACAGCTTTTGCAATGAGAGCGGTAACATTTATTTTTAATTTTAATCTGATTATGCAATAAAATTGTCCGGGTAATGTTTATTAAAATTTATATCTTAGTTAATAACTTGGTATTCTATGATTAAGTGCTGGGATAATAAAATAATTTATCTTGATTACCTTGAGAGAAAATAGAAAAGAAATAGGAGACATAGCCAAAAACAATTCACACATTTATCTTAATTTATATTTTAAATTAAATTGGATTAAAACAAATGGAAATCTTTGCCGAATCAGGTCATCGCTCAACCATAACATGTCTTTGTTTGTCCGATTCGGGCAAATGGTTGGCCACCGGAAGTGAGGACACGAGCGTTAATGTCTGGCAAATCTGTCTCGAAGTCGAAGTGTCCGCTCAATTGAAACACAGATTGAGGTTAATATCAAAACAGACATGCGGAATAGGGGGGGGGATTCCAAAACCCCCCCTAGGAGCGAAAATTTGGAAAATCCCCCCCCTAGACTGAGTCCGAGAAATAGCAAAGGGTCCCCCCTTACCATCGATTTTCCCCATGATTTTTCCAAATATAACAGGATTTAAACT
>JAQGBE010000474.1:0-18329 GCA_034698225.1 Scheloribates latipes | reverse complement strand
AATGAACAAGGCAATATTGGCAATATGGTCGTGGTATGTTTGCCTACGGCAGCTGTGCAATGCATGGCTGCAATTCACCATTAAGTCAGCGAAACACAAATAATTGCAAACTCGGGCCAAAACATTGCAAACATTGGGCAATACATTAATGAGAGTTATTGTTTGATAACTCTCGGACTGAAAGACTGATTTCGTTTTCATTGTTCGCATTTGCGCTTAAATACAATAAGAAGTGTTCGGAAAAGTAAAGTAAACTTTTGATCGCATTTCTGTTCGGCAGAGCATTACATGAATTATTAAATAGGGATAATTAAACGGATGGCAAACCTTATTGTGAGCGATGAATGCGAATTCCGATGCGAGCGATACCATTGAAAGGGAGACCAAGACTGTCGGTGTGGCTGTCAATGGCTCCCAATTAGACGCTATGTATCGCAACACAGACTTCACACTTAATAACACTCGGAATGAGTGACGAACTGAATGTCAAATAAATGCCAATTTTGAATGTCTTTAAAACAATAGCGAAAACAAAATGAAAGCAATACTGGAGTTAGCGGTGGAATAGCAGAGTCAGAGTCGGTGTGTCTCAGACTGAGACTCGAGTGAAGTCTATCAGTGAGTTTGGAGTGAGTTTGGACCGCGAGCTGAGAGTTGAGACTTGGAATAGTGGAATAGGTGTGCAACCGATGTGGACGGACGGGTATGAGTTGGGTCTGACTGCCAGTGCCGACACGGCCTCCAGTAATGGAGTGCTCACTGCTTGCCAATGGGATTAGCTCTGTCTGCAGAGTCTGTGGCTGTGCTTGAGCTGTGAGCTTACCTGTTCGACCTAATTATACCCCCACAGCCAAGACAGGCGACCGGTTGAATGGTTGGAGCAGAACTACCTCACTCAGACTCGCTCACTCAGCTCAGCTCAGCTCAAGCCCGAGCACATCAGCCTCTCCTCGCAAACCTGTTTGCTCTCAACATCCATAAGCCGTCCCAACACTCGAATGCCATCCAATTCTCAACTAAATTATTTCAAATTATTTTATGTAATTCATTGCGAGTCAACGCAAATCTTAATCAACTTTTTGTGAGAATCCAATCGAATATTTTTTAATCTATGAATATTCTTGTTCACTAATTGTCTGATCACTGATCGGTGCAGTGCTTGATTCGCAATCTATTTGCGTAGTCGCCAACAATACCTTGTAAATAGTGAGGACTCGCTTGGCTGCCGATCGGGTGTTTGACTGCACACCACCGCAAACGTCGGCCAATGAGTCCGTAAATACATTCTCACTCTTGTGAGACATTAGCCAAGACTTGTGTCAAAGCGAACAACATTTGTATTATCGAACAATTGACTCGACTTCGCCTTCACTTATGTAATGAGTGGCGGAACGCAAATCGTTTGACTCCGGATCCCACTTAACGCCAGATTAGGCCCTCATATATGCAAACCATTTGCCGTCCGATCGATGTTAGGCCCGAATCACTGTTCGGTTCACTACTGGACTCAATCCGATTTGATTTGCATCAAAAGTGCTTTTCATCAGACGATTAATTCCCATCAATAGTCAAGTGTTGAATACATCGCCGATATTGAGGTTCCCATCGAGTGGTAATCCATTTAACAATTGTGAGAAAGGTATGTAACCTATGTTCTCATTATTTATACACATTAATCACTTCTATTCTATCAGTTATCGGCTCTATAAGAATAAGATTTAATTAAGTTTTCTTATGACAAGATTCAAATTCATGTCAGCCAACGAAACAAAAATATTGACCGATTATCGCAGTCTTAGGCCTTCAAGACATCAATTGTGACACAAACTGACAATTTATGCTCTCATTGATCAATGCTATCAATTGTATTCCAAGTTTGTATAATCGATCCATTTTCTAATGATAATTCAAATTTTCAATTGGTCTCAAATGATGATTACATTAGTAGTTGTCGATAATTTCGAAGAATATCGTGATCTCTTTAAATATCAATAATCAATAGTTATTTCAACTCAATTTTTGAAAAGTTAACCCAACCTGACACTAATAATTTGGTCAATTGAAGCAAAAGACCATAATTATAATGAGCAAAGCATTAATCACTAATGATTTTGATCAATAATCGATATAACATTTGTCAAAACAGATGAGTTTTGGTGGACCGCCGGCCGCCGGAGGGGAGACCCTTACGATTCCGCACATTCTCGAACTGATAGGCGTGTCTCACAGCGGGCCTATAGTACCGAACAAGTCTTCGTTTTGGTCTAAACTCACCGGTTCTATAGCGTCGGGACTGATCCTCAAAGACGTGTCGTGCGAGGTATGGATCGCTTTTACATTGTGTGCGGTATCTAAAACATCTATAATCTGATACCGAAATGGAATTAACATTTTAAATAGCTTTAAAGCTTATCAGAACAAACTTGTAATGTTTATAATCGAATTAATGGCAAACAATAAATTACCTTTGTCGCTTTCCGCTAAAGTAGTCCTATACTAGAGTCAGATAATGAGTAGAAACGGCTTAACTTCTGGCACAAGCGATAAGAGGTTCGAATTGTTTGCGACATTTGGCGAACAATGCTATGAATCGAGGAATTGTCCACTTCTTTGTTGGAATGGCGATCACCTCTTCCAGCCTTTCCTTTCCTCTCAGTCTCTCCTGATTTGATTCGAGACGAGTTCAGTAATAGAGTGCAAGAAATTGGTTTACATTTTGTTTCTCAGCTTTTCTTTCATTCGATCGGAAATCGGGTTAAAAGAAAAGTCAGTCAAAAGTGATTAACAAAAGAGCGAATTTGAATATAAGTCACGATTCGATCATTACTTAAATGTTTTCAATGAGATTACGATAAAAACTTTTAACCGGATTAATAATTATGTAATGAAAAGTGCATTAAAAAGACGTTTTGTTGCATTCAAAGGTACACTCGGGGGAAGTGATGGCTATTCTGGGCAGCAAAGGCTCGGGAAAGAAGGCGCTCATCGATGTGATCGGACACCGGGTCAGTCAGGGAAGCACAAGGGGACAGATCTTGCTCAACGATGTGCCGCTCACGCTCCGGCTCTTCCAAGAGCAGTGCGGCTTCATCTCCAGGTCGACCCAACTGATCGAAGGCCTTAGTGTGATTAGCACCCTCCAGGTAGTTTAATTGGTCCACGAATTTAAGCTAATTCTGGTTCATTTTTCTGTTTTTCCCATTAATTTTTTCCCATTAATTTTTTTCAGTACACCTCCCAAATGACACTCAGAGGCGACGCACCTCTAAGACGGGGTCGCGTTAAGCAGGTGTTGGCAGACCTGGCGCTGTCCAGTGTTGCCAAACGCGATGTCAGCCAATTGAATATCTCCGAACGCAAACGGCTGGCCATCGGAATCCAGATAATCAGAGACCCGCTTCTCATTGTGTTGGACGACCCGACCCGCGACTTGGACCCACTCAACACATATTTCGTTATCTCGATTCTGTCGAATCACGCCAAGAAGTACCAGCGCATCGTCGCTCTGACCATGGACAAACCCAGATCAGACATCTTCCCGTTCCTGGACCGGGTCACCTACTTATGTCTGGGCGATGTGGTCTACACGGGCAGCACTCGCATGATGATCGACTACTTCAAGAACATCGGCTTTCCCTGTCCTGAAATGGAAAACCCTCTCATGTATTACCGTCAGTATCGACACAGCTATCCAACTAATCCATATCCATTATATTTGATTCAATTGGATTCAATTTCTATTTCTATTTATAGTTTGTCTGTCAACTGTTGACCGTCGAAGTCGCGACCGTTTCATAGAGTCGTCGGCACAGATCGCGGCTCTGGTGGACAAATTCAAAGTGGAGGGTCACGAGTACCGCAAATACATGGGCTCTCCGTCGCCGGTTCCGGTCAACATCCCGCTGACGGCCTACGGTCGGGCCTCGTCTTGCAAAGTGATGACTGCCTTAATTGGTCGTCAGTTCGTGTCCGCCTTCACAGTGAAGCGACTCTTCATCCGATTACTAGCGCTTCCACTCTTCTGTGTCCTTCTTTATGGCTTTATGGCGCCGGCATTGGACAACACTCAGCACTCATTCCAGTCGAGGAGTGGTCTCTTATTCAATGTCTTGTCTGCTATCACTTTCATCGCTCCGGCGATCACTGCCTACACCTGTAAGTCAATCGATGCGATTGTCCTCTCATTTGTTGCTTTCATCAAAAACTAATTAAATTTTATGCTTCACTTATCTCATTAGACGCTTCCCATCGGAACCGATTCTACGAGGAGTCGTCTCGATTGGGCCTATACAGAGGGCCAATGTTCATAATCACCCAGATCATCGCCAACCTGCCACTCACTCTGCTCACCATCTGTGGCGCCGGAAGTATAGTCTATTTGTCAACTCAGCTAAGATATGACGACTTCTGGCTCGAGAGGTGGAGTATATTCTGCGCGGTCTTGTGGGCCATCTATGCCTATGCGGAACAGCACACCATTGCGGTCATGTGTTTCATCAAATCGCCGTTCGTGGCCGCGCTCACCACCATATACCTGCTCTGCTTCGACCTGGTGTTGGGCAGCACGACCTTGCGCTCCATGTTGGCCGCACCCGATTGGCTCTATTACATCAACTTCGTCAACATATACTACTGGACCGGTTGGACACTGCACTTCAACGAGTTCCAGTACAACGAAGCTCTGGACAGATCGCCGTTCGTGGCCGACAACTCGACCCTCGAGTCATGTCAGGCCAATATCATTCCCGGCAAATGCATATTCTTGAGTGGCAACCACTTCCTCGACCAGAGACTCAAAGAGGCCAAAGACGTGTCCGAGTGGTCACTAATCCATTGGAAGAACTTCGCCTTCATTTACATCTTCGTAATCGCGTTCTACTTAATCAATACCATTGTATATATAGTACCCCTTCCGGCGTCACTTAAATCAAAGTTTCGAGATTAGAGTTCAATAACTTTTTATTTTGTCTAATGATTACGAAAATTACAAATAAAGTAAAGAATCACAAGAAGTCTAGTGTTGTGTCTAATGAGTGTCTCTGTTGAGTGGCATATGTTCTCTACCTATACTACACAGAGATATATTGATTGAGGTCTCGATTCTATTAATATATAGATTAATCAATTTATATAAACATAATGATTGTATAATAATTTAGTTTGACTTGAGTTTTGATTTTGATTAAAAACAATAGTTTTTGGCGATTATAAGTTAATAAGAGATTTTGGTAAATGCTTATAAGGTTTTATATACTTATAAATGACAGTTAAGTTACTTTTGTTTCGAATCAAAACCATTTTAAGTAGTTTTGGTTTAGTGACGCTTAATATTACTCAATCTATAGATAATAAAAGACTGTATAAACACTAAATCGCAGTTTCATTCAAATCATATATCAATAATACCGTTGCTTTGTTGGCGTCGTCTCTTCAGTCAGATCTCTCCTCAAACGAAGACAACTGACTCTTAAGAATGATGAGCTCCTGCTTGAGCTCGAAGTTGTCTTTGAGGGCCTCATCCCTCTCCTGCGCCAACTGATCGAATTCAGCCCTCAGTTCGTTGTCGTCTAAACTGAGAAGTCGTTTGATGTCATTGAGGTTCGTCTGGTGACTGTCGACGTGAGCGCTCACTTTGCGCTTCAAGTCGTGGATCTCATTGATCAGCGAAATACAGTGACTGTCGGACGCGTTCAGAAGGTTTCGCTTGAGAACCACCCGAAGCGATGAGACCGTGTTTTGTGACTCTTTAAGACTGTTTTTGTATCTCTTGAGCTCTTTTTCGGCATTGTTTTTGGCGTTCAGAGCAATGTCGAGCTGAAGCTTAAGTGTTTCGTTATCTTTGGACGCCTGAGAAGTCGTCGGTTTGTTACGGCTTTGCGACCGTTTAAGCTCTAAATATCTATTCTTCCAGAGCTCCCAATCATTAGATATCTGCTCGATATCTAAACTGTTGAATCCCGTTTGGCGGACAACTTCGAAGAGATTATTCAACTCAATATCGAAATTATCGATATTTGTGTAACTCGTCGTATAATAAATATTATTGGGTTTAATGTTAATAATGTTATTCGGAATGAGTTGAGTCCCGCTCTGAGCCGACCCCTCATCCGAGTCGTCGAAGTTGTCCTCCAAGTCCTCCAGATTCACGTCTCCGCTCTCATCGACTTCTATCTCGACTTTGAGATGATCTTGAATTGAGTCGAATTCTCGTCTTTTATTTACAGATAAGGCTCTCATATGTGAGACGTTGGACACAAAGTGGTAACCGTTTTGACTCGTATTTCGGTTGTTAATTGTCTTCAACTTTTTGGCGGCGAAAGAATTGTTGGACAAGTCAGTGATTCCCTGTCTCTTGAGATAATTGATTTGGTTTTGTGACAATGGAACCGATGGCTTTGAAACGACAGTGACTTTGGGGCTCATCTTCACACACGTGGAGCCGCCGTTAGCGGTGACCTCTTCGGCGGCGGCCATAACCCGAGACTCGTTTGGCTGGTGATAGTGTTGACTTGAGCTGGAGTGAATGATGTCCTTGATGGTAACGACAGTTGCCTTGCACCCTTTTGTGCGACACTTCCAGTAACTTCTCTCGTCAACACTTTTGTTTATGTGATAGAAGAACCCTCCGAAACAAAGAGCTCTTCCGTTGCGACGGGTGGCCACGAAAGTGACGCCCGTCTGGTCACTGGTCGGCTCCGTCGCCTCAGACATGTGTCGCCAGTGTTTGTCACTCACTTGTCATCAGCGGTTTGATGTGATTGAAGTCACGCCGAGTGAAGACAATTGGCGTCAAACCGATCACAACGGCTATCAAAACAATGAAAAGTGTTTTGTTTTGAATCCAAAGTCCAAACATTACGTCAATGAAAGAAAGTGACTAAACAGTGACTAATTGTTTACAAATTGCTCTCAAAGTGAGATCACTTGATAGTGAAGTCATGTCCGACTCCGCCACCGCTGGCCACTGACCAAATGAGTGTCGGCTGAATTTGAAGCCATGAGTCGAGTGTCAACGCCCGCACAAACCGGCCACACATCGGAGGCCACTTCGAGACCGGTGACCACTTCAACCGCAGACCGCTTGCGGTCGCCGTTCGTCGGCTTCAATGAGATGTTCAACAACTGGATTCCCGTCCACGAGAAGGGACTTCGCAACGGATTCTATAACTCAATCGCATTATTCATACTATTAGTGGTTTTGATTGTAATTTATTACTCTTATTGTGTGCTAAAACCGTTTGTTTCGCCGCTCGTTTGGGCCGTACTTTGCGGTTCAGCTCTTCATCCGTTCAAACGAAGACTACTATTATGTTCGGCCAATTGGATCTCCGACACGAAGATGAGGGGCCATCCGATATCAGTGGCCACTCTTCTCTTGCCACTGGTCACCATCAAGTTCTTCGCGCAAGTGATTGAAAATTTCTGGTCAAAATATTATAAACTAATCCTGGCTTTTGTCGTGCCTATGCTTGTGAACCAATACTTTGGTCACCATTTGTTCGCTTACTCGCAAAACATATTTAACTTTGTCTACAGTCCAGTCGTTAATTTTACTCAAACTTTTGTCGCATTATTATCTCATTTAACCAAAAGCGAAAACACTTTGATAATCGTGTCGACAGCAATCGGTTATCTCATAGCCGTGTCATTCGGTTGGATTGACTCTACCAAAAAGTTTTTGGCATTTATGGCGCCATTCGTTTGGATCTCACTATTAATTAACATAACCTTTTTGTGCGGCACTTTCGGCCAAATACTGGCTTTGGCTTTGTTAGTGATTGTGATGATAGGTCTGATTCATGCATTGGTTGGAGGGCCCACTCAATCGGGCACTTCCGACAACACCGATGGGGTCTCTGGTATCTCAATGAAGATGAGAGACGGTCTCAAAACTATTGCCAATTATCTTGCTAGTATTCTGGGAAGCTTGCACAATAGCGAAGAGGAATTTTTTGAGCCAACTCATGACACCGATAATGATTCGACAGGCGATGTGTCTGAGACCGAGCCGTCTGTAACCGACTCACAATCAGTTTCACGAAGAACTAGTCTGATGTCAACCAATGAAAACGAAGAGAATGCAAGCAATCGCTACTTATATGCGGTGTTGTGGGCAGTGGTCATCGTTCAGATCTATTCGCATAAGAACTTCATATACTTGGCACTGATTCCGATAGCATTGAAGCGGTTTATGACAATCGTCTTAACAAAGGCTCTGAACATGTTTTTCAACAATATCCAGCGATTCAACGAATTTATCGATGAGAGAAACAGAGCCTTATTTCACCCAATTTTGCGAAATATATTCAATTACTTTTTAATTGGAGACAGAATTGTAATTATCATTATATTTGACGTACAGAATATAATATATTATCTCCTCTCAGATATCGAGCACAATTGAATCCTCGTTGAATGGACTGATCAGTCTCTCTGTGATATCGATAACAATAATATCGATTATATTCCTCGGTATCTTCATGTCCATTCAGGTACAACCAATCAATCATCAATTGATAATCTGATTCAAATTGCAAATAATGTTTTCGTTAGATTTACGGCGAAAGCATTCATTTAATCAATTCAGTGGGCAATGCCTTGAATAATACAATCAACTCTTACCCCAATTCGGGTCAGCTTTTGCCACAAAGTTTCAAAGGAATAGACGGAATATTGGATCAAATGGTCCAAAATGGCTACGAATACGGTCGCGATTACATCAAAGATTTTGTTAACAACGCTCTCAATGTCGCCGAGTCTGACAACAAGACGAGAGCAGTCGAGAAACAAATACTCGAGATATGGGACAGAGCTTACCATTTGTGGCTCATCAGGAACACCAACGAATCAGATCTGATGCCCAAGAAGGGGCCCTACGATATCGACAAACTGTACAGGTATGCCATTTACTTCAATGGTCAATAGTCTAATACATTTTGGCGCTTTGTCCTTGTACCAGCGCTTTGGCCAGTTTGAACGTGCAATTGTGCTTCAATATAGTGAAGGAAAATATCGATACTTTACTCTCAGTGGTCGACTCGGTATGGCTTGTCCTCAAAGGCAATGTCTCTCTGCTATTGTCGGCATTGATCGCCGTATTTTCTCTTTTATTGGGCGGAGGTTTGGGATTAATGAATTTGATGCTCGGATTTGTGAGTTTGCTTCACTATTTGGTTATTTAAACATATGTGACCAAGTAACATCACCATTAACAGGTCATATTCACCACTGCATTGTTCTACTTGTTGTCTGCGAGTGGCGATTATTATAAGCCGGTAGAACTTGTCACTCGGTTCTTGCCATCGGAGGCTACTTCGCACTCAAAGCAAACGAATCTCAAGACCAACACAACCAACAAATTCGGTCGCGCTGTAGAAGAAGCGGTGAACGGAGTCTTCGCCGCATCCCTGAAGATGTCCGCCTTCTATGGCTTATATACTTATCTCATTCATATTCTATTCGATGTCAACATTGTTTATATCCCTTCAGGTATGCAATCAATTCAAATATGTCATTCAACTCTAACAAATAGCTAATTTTTGATCCAGTAATGGCTGCTATTTTGGGTGCCGTTCCATTCCTGAGCGCATTTTGGGCGTCATTTCCGGCGTCATTAGAATTATTCTTTGCTCACCAACAGAGAGCTAAAGGCATACTCCTATTAATCACTGCATATTTTCCCTCACTTTTTGTCGATTCGACCATTTATAGCGAGATTAAAAGGTATGATAAGCGCTCTTATAATAAGTGAATTAGTTTTATAAATTATAAATTACTTCGTTAGCGGTGGACACCCGTATCTGACAGGTCTAGCCATCGCCGGCGGAGTCTTTTATTTGGGTTTCGAGGGCGCGATCTTCGGTCCAATGCTGTTGTGTTTCCTCTTCGTTGCCTTCAATATGTACACATCGATTATGGAGGAAAGTCCGGTGAAGACGGAGCCAAAGATGTCTCAATTCAGAAGAATGCAATCAATGTTGTTCTAAATTAGCTCTAAGTTGTGATAATAGTTGTGACCAATCAATCAAATCAGTGACCGACCAATCGGTAATCAAAATGATATTTTATTTAACTGATATATATTTTATTTACCTTAAAATGCAATCAACAATAAAATTAATTATCAACCGATGCACAGCTTTTTACGGCCTCTTTGCCGGACGACATCCAATCTCTTTAAGACATCGTTTTTCGTCTTTTCAATACATTTATCGTATGACTGAAGAACTTTAGTGAAGTCGATATCGGGATGAGTGCTGAGTATAGCCCTCTCGAGGACATAGAGGTCTACGGCTCTGTCTTCGGCTGACGTAGAGAACGAAGACAGACCGAAATCGATGGGAACCATTGTGTCAGACTCGTTGTTGCTGACCAAGAAGTTGGATGTGGTTAAGTCGCCGTGAATTATACCACAATTGTGTATAAGAGCTATGATTTGACCCAATTTTGTCAACAATTTGTCGACCAATTGTTCGTCCGATCCATTGGTTTCGAGATATTGGCGGACATTAACCGAGTCTTTGATTCGAGTCATGATTATGTTATTGCTGTCCACAAACAGAATGCTCGGCATATTTGCGCCCAATTCGGGACATTTGTCTTTCATCTTCATTATAGACCTCACTTCTGCCCGAATCCTTTCACGCGTCAGCCGAGTGTCCAGTTCTTTGATCCTATAGTTCTTGACGAACCTCTCCTTTTTGATGACATCGATGCCATTGCAGACACCCGACCAGATCCTGGACTCAGCGCCTTGGAAGTGGAGTGACCACGAGTGGCCACCTTCGGGCTGACCATTGACTGCCTCTTCGCTCATCACTCGTCACTTCTGGCACAACACAAACAAACAAACCATTGCTTCACTTCCCAGCAGTTCAGTCATTGGACATTTGCATTGACACAACCGATGCGTTTCGCTTATAAAGAGACCAAATGTTCTGTCAATCACATGCGACTGAAAGTGTTGATACAGTCGGCGATCAGTTAAGTTTGCAATCGATTTGAACTTCAATTGCAATCAATCAATGATTTTGAGAGTGAAATAAATACAAACCTATATATCAGTGATGACTCGAGAGGGCGATCACAGCCACAGACCGACTCAAGTCTGTCGCTCAGTCGAGACATATTTGGCACCAATAATGCGGGCGATTGGTTGTCAGCGTTCAAACCAAACCAAACGCAGCCAAACGTGTGGTGACAATGATCGGAGTGGAGTACTCTTTGGCCCCGTTTTGCAATTGGTTCCTCCCCTCATGTCTGGACATCTGGTCGTCAGCCGACGGTCGCCGAGTCTTGTGCTCATACGGCGCCCGATCTATGCTTTGTTTGCTGAGTGTTGTCGACAAGAAGTCCGTCAAATCGCACGACTGCTTAAGTCTCTTTGGAACTGTTAACCGGTCTTTGCTGTCGACGACCAGATTCGCCAAATGTGGCCGAAATGCATCGAAAACGCCTCTCCTGTTCGTCGGCAGCGGCGACGGCGAGGCAGCTGTGGTCAACTGTGTCACCAACACTATTCTTCGCCAAACAAAGAAGTTCCAGAACTTGGATATACCGGCCAAGAAAATTCTCTCTGCGGATTGGCTGGACATCAACGGAGAGCTCATTGTCTTCTATGCCATGCATTCGGTGATCATCTGCTGGAACACCGACACCAAAGAAGCAAATCCTCTGCGGATCACATCAAACGAAGAGAACAAATTCGCCATCTCTTGCATTGCGAGCAGCAGTTGTGGAAGCCTTCAGAAGTTGGCCATCGGATACATGAACGGCGACCTCACTGTCATCTACTTCGAAGGCATGTATCCGGTAAAAGAACAAGTCTTTTCTGGTCACAACGACGATATCTGTTGTCTATCGTTCGGCTTCACAAACAAACAGTTCTCCGAAGGCATACTGGCGTCGGTCTCGAGGGACGGCTTCGTCAAAGTGTGGGATGTCTTCCGCAAGTATAATGTGGCCGACTATAAGTTGGATGCCTTCAAAGAGCAGCACAAGAACTGGTTCTCTTTGGCCTTCGTTCCGAACACTACTCTAAATAAGTTTGAAATACTGATCGGTTCTGGAAATGGAGAGATATTGGGTATCGAAGTTCCGGCCAAACCTCCCGACAGCAAAATACGAATACATAAGCCGATCGTTTACATGAAGAACAAGAACTTTTACCATTACTCTGTCATATTCAGCATTGCAGTCGACCCGAAGTCAATGTTATGCATCACTTCATCGCTCGATCACAATCTGATTGTCTGGGATTTGACCGAAAGAAAACCCGTCGATAGCTTATCGACATTCAGCCACGGAGTGCACGACATCTCCCTCTCGGCAATAGATCCATCGCGAGTGGCCGTCGCGGTTGGCGACGGCATTCATTGGATCAAATTCGATCCCAACGTCAAAGTTGTCAATCAACGAAGAATTCAATTGCAAAGGTCTTCCAAAATTAAAGATGTCTTAGGACTGGCCATTGTTTGGCATCCGGAGTGTGAAAATCGTTTGGCTTTCGGTAATTCCATCGGAGATGTTATCGTCTATGACTTGAATTCTCAGACGAAGAGCGGTTTGAATGTCAAATATCAGAACAAAAAGTCGAACAATCGAACAAAAGTCTACGGCCTTTGTTGGGGTCCATCACTCCTAGACAATGATGAGTCCACTCTATATAGCCTTCATCAGAGCGGAAACATTTACGTCCACCACATCACCAGTAATATCATCGAAGACTTCACACACTATATAAGTGACGACATAAAGAGAAGTGATATTTGTTGGAAAAGTGATTTCAAACACTTGAGTGTTGGCAACGATTCTGGAAGTGTCGATATTTTCGAGCATCAGAACCATAGCTTGTCTTTCAAGTTGAGAATCGAGTCTTTCAAGAAAAGCATTCTTTGCACCAAATGGAACACAAATAAAGAAGAAGTGACATCCAATTTGTTGGCCGTCGGCTCATATGATGGCTGTATTAATTGCTATGACCTCAACCAACAGCTTAAAGGCGACGCAAATGGCGTTATATCGAGACCTAAATATGTCTTAAAAGGTCATTCGGATAGGATATCATCGATCAGTTGGTCTCCATATCACTCGAGTCGAATGGTTTCGGTCTCTTATGACAAAACCGCTCGAATATGGGATGTATTCGCTGAAACAGTTTTAACCACTTTCACAGGACATCGAGGAATACTCTATTGTGCCGTTTGGAGCGCTTTCGATGAAGACCTCATCTTTACGGGCGGTGAAGACAACTATTTTCACGCCTGGCGTCCATCCAAGCAAATTGAAGAGGCGGTCAGTAATGGCGATGACAAAGATTATTGGCCTCATCTCGAAGAAGACAAACAATCGGAAGAAGATAAGAAATGTGTCGCAAAACTGCTGAGAGAGTGTGTGAACAAAGTGTGCAGCGAATTGTCGCAAACGAATGTCATTTGTGGTGCCAATGGGTTTAGTGATGAGAGTAAAGTCGAAAAGAGTAGCAAAAGTAAGAAATTAGTCAAAAAGAAGACGAATAAAGAGTCGAAAAAAAGTTTATTCCCATTGAATAATGTGATCGAAAGTTCGCACAGATATCAACGGATCGAAGACATCGAGTCGATCATCGAGAGAATGAATTGCAAGTTTGTGTCGGACGACAAGTCTGAAAGGGTTCTGATTTATGGCAATTATGAAGACATGAAAAAGTTTGTCGAAATCGAGTCTTCGAATCACACGAGACTTGGAAATCAGGAACAAAGGGATATTTTGAACCTTCTGTTCGACATCAGGTTCACTGTCGAGGAGTCGATCAAAAACAAAGAGACAAACCCTTTCCTCGCGTCTCTATCGATGTCTATATCTCGTAACCACTGGAAGGATTCGATGGCTCTTCTGGCGGATCAGCTCAAGAATTCTGAATACGAGTTGCAAACCTATAGAAGCTATACATTGGAGATGTCTGTCATTACACTCGTATCGCAGAACCGTTTGAGTGAAGCGATAGATCTCCTCATAAGTAATCAATTATATCGCGAGGCAGTGATTGTATGCAAAGCCAAACTTGCGTCCGAAGAAGTATTGCACGAAATAATGGTTAAGTGGGCTAAACATCGCAAACTGACCAATGACTTGGAGGGAGCCGTCAAATGCCTGACAGCAGCCAAAGAATTCAGTGAAGCGGCGGATCTGTTGACCGCTCGCAATGACCAGCAATACGAGAGTCTGATATCACTGTTGCGGTCGAACATCAAATAGTGTTCGCATTGTCTCCAATAAAGTTTGATCGATGAACAAATCGATTAAATATTGACTGAAATAATCTTCTCGTTTGTTATTATTGTTAACATTACTTGAATTGAATCGATTATAACTGGATTATAAACATTTAATAATTCTGATGTTCAATTGGATACTATTTAACGAGTTGTCTAAAGTTTAGTTAATTCTATTTATAATTTGTGATTTGTTAAAAGAAGTCAATGACCAGAATAAAAATAATTTGCTAGTTTCCAAACGCGATAACCTTTACAGAAGAAGTGCCGCACATTGACGTCCAGCCCCGCCCCTGACCTGACCGTCTCGGGTCGTGTTGTTTGCAGCAAACAAAGCGATTGTTGACATCGACTCACTATTTCCGTCAATAACCTGACGGCCAGTTATATGCGACGCCGTTCGCAGTCTTGCCATCACTTCCCCGATCATAAGCAGAATGATCGCAACGCATCTCTCTATCGTTGTCTACTTGTGCCTTACCTTGCTCACATTAGCAAACTATGCCGACTCTCAACTTTTTCGGCCCGGATATGAACCACAAAGCAGTGAGTAATCAATCAATCAATCAATCGATTGACTGAATAGCGTTTGAATGAATGATCCGATCAACTCATCAATCAGTAATCAACTCATTCCTAACGCCGGTAATACCCCGGAGTGAGTGCAGCGCCACTGCCGATAACCGCATCGGACTCTGTATGCCGAAAGCAGCTTGCATCAGGTATGACCACCACGTCGGTCACTCGCTCGTTCCACTTGCTCTTCATTTCTTTGATTGTCAGTTCGGGCGGATATGTGGCCAATACTTGCAATTTCGTCCTCTCCTGCTGTGTCTGTAAGTAATTGTCAATTACTAATTGACCATGCCAACCGAGTTGATTGCAATAAGCATCTGATCAATCGCCCCCCATGCAGACCAAGGCACGTGCAAGTCTGTGATCACGGCCAACGAGACCTACTTCGTGTCTCCGCAATACCCGGCGCTGCACAGCGAGCGTCTGGACCCTCCCTATTGCATATTCACACTTCAGCGCAACAATTTGGTCAACAAATGGCCCGTTTGTCAAATCAGACTCGACTTCGACGAGTTCTCTCTGGCGCCGCCAATCAATGGCACGTGTGGTAACGGCCAGACCGACTCGTTCATCGTGTCGGGCGCCACCAACTTCAACCAGTCGGGACTTCCCGGCGAAGGTCTTTGCGGAGAACTAACGGGACAACACAGTCGGTCGAAACACTCTTTCTATAAAACAAGTTTTCATATAATTTGATTCGTAGTATATCTGGACGTCGACCCGAACAACACCGACGACCCGCTTCTTCTGATTGTCAATACGGCAAACGAACAGCAATACAACCGGAAGTGGAGTATTCGCATCCAACAGGTTAAGTGCAAATCGCCCTTCAGAGGTATGTCTCTCTGTCTGTCTCTCTGCCTGTTTGCTGAGTCAACAAATCTGTTTGACTGACGCCTCCGTCGATCAACAGCTCCATCCGGTTGTCTCCAGTACTTCACAACAGCCTCCGGAACAGTTGAAAGCCTCAACTTTCGCGGAATAGGCAAAGCGACGCCTATTTTATTGCCGGGTCAGGCGTTCCCACCGATGGGCAACATTGGCGGCATTGGCGGCCAACAGGCGTTCCAGACGTTTCCGTCGCCCAACTACTACACGAATCTTCATTACGGCATTTGTGTGGCCAAACAGCCGAAGATGTGTGGAATCCGTTGGTCTGCCATTCAGTTTGATTTCGGGGGAAGAATGGCCGGTCAGTCGTCCACTGAAAACAATTGTGTGGAATATGCTTTGGGAGAAGACATCGGAGACTACATCACAATTCCCAGCAGTTCTCTCAACGGAAAGACTATTCTAGTGAACCGATACTGCGGTCAGCACTTGAATCCGGACACAGCGATGGTTCCCGTGGACGCCGATGTCGTCTGTATGTCAATCGACCACAATATTTAAGACATTGATTCTAATCGAACCGTTTTCTGCAGCCTATATGAAACCATTCCAACTGTTGGTTCATTCGGACTCTCGGCCGCAGCTCATCGTCCAGTTGCCGGACCAGAAGGGCTTTCAACTGAGATACCAGCAGTTGGCGTGTTAGACGATAATTGCATGTGCCATGATACATGCAGGTAATTGCACAGTTTCAGCAGAGTTGATTGATTCATTTAGAACATTGAACTGGAACGTATGAATATTTAATCATTTAAAAATCATAATTAATTTATAAGGTATGAAATTTAATTTTGATTCCAATGCCGACTTGTATTGCCAACTGGACTGTCTTGAATAAATATTGTCGCGAATCAAAACTTGTAATTGAACTTGTAACTTGTTTGTTTTACGCGTTTACTTGCGATTGTACATCAATTTAGTGGTTAAACAAACAGATCATTAGTGATGTTATGCAAACATTTAGAGAACAATTAGAGAATGTATTCGAATGACTGCACAACTAATCCGTCGATAAATCAATAGAATGACTATAATTATGACATATTATGGTTATGTCAGCCAAAGATCGCTATAACAACGCATTCCGGGTTTCAAAACATTAAAATTGATTTCGAAACGTCTGACTCGAAGACAATATGTCGAACGAAGCACTTCCACTCCTTTACCTCAATATGTCCGGTGAAATGATTTACATCGTCGAGCAGAGGCTGACCGCACAGAACATCGATACCACCAAAGCCGAGAAGGGTATGTCTTCGGCCACAGTATCTGTCGATGACATTGACATTGACACTGTCGATGTCAATCACAGTTCTCAACGACATCTTCACCGCTGTCTTCACACCGGCTCTGATGGCAGAGGTATTCAAAAAGCAGAGATTGCTATCGATATATGCGATGCGACAGATGTTCGAGAAGTTGGCCCACTCTTCCATCATGAAGCTGAATGAGCAGAGCATGAGCAAGGTATAGTGGTAGTGGCGAAGTACATTGTAGTGTCGACTTTGATTAATGATCACCGATTTGTGTTCAGCTGTTCGACCTGATGGTGATGGTGACCAAGTTCCAAGTATGAGTTTCATTTTGTGTGAGCTATTGAACAATCTATTGATTCCATTCCAGATGGTGTCGGCCAACACACCGCTCGACTTACTTCAGATCACTCTCAACCACTTGGAGTCGATGTGCCAAATGACTCGACAACCGGCACCACTCCGACTGATAGAAGAGGCCAAAGCCATGTTCGTCGCGGTCTACCTCAAGATGAGTCAGTGGCGGCTCCAACACATCCGGTGCACTATCTTGGTCTATCTCCAAGACGTCAAAACGCGGGTTTCCATCTTTCTGAGGGATGGCACGCAGGAGAACGATGGAAGGTTCGTCATTCGAGCGGAAGGGGTGGTGTCATGCGACTGTCAAATCCCGGGCCAAATCAAGTACTTCAGTGCCAGCGATCAGACAGTTATTCGAAGCGAAAGTTTCGATCCGTTGGGACGGTATGTGGTCTCCACTCAGAAGACAAGTTTAGGACTCAATATGTGAGTACCAGAAGAATGTCTGCCAAAAATGTCATTTCTCACATATTTTTGACAGATATTCGAAGGAATATTCTCAAAGTGAGAGTTCGTGTAAAGAAGAGGACAGCGAACCAAATGACTCGCAAACAGAGACCAATGAAGTGGACGACAGCGACATTGCGTCGTCTGATTCGGTCAAAAATGAATTATATTTGTTGGCAAAACTCATTGGAAGAGATGAGACGAATACCGAAACCGGTAACGAGTTTTATCTTAGTTTGACCGCCGATGACAACGACAATCAAAGGACAACTCATAAGCCAAGCGCTTCCAATAAGGAAGTCCTATTGAGTGGTGTTGTCCACACCAATAGAGGGTTGGATCAGGTGATGAAAGATCTGAATTTGAGTGATGACCGCGAAGACGGTGGCGACCACTCGCCCAATGACTTGTTAGATCTGATGGACTCGTGAGCGTTGGTCGCATCGTGTGATCAACAGTTGGCATATGTTTTCAGATCATAGTTTGGTTACTCGAACCCAACTCAAGAGGTCTGTTCCAACGGTTCCAAAGAGAGTTGCTTTTGACGATA
>JAQGBE010000473.1:0-18338 GCA_034698225.1 Scheloribates latipes | reverse complement strand
AAGGCCACGACTGCCGCCCTCTGTCGACGAGATGTGTCTCTAAGCCATCCATTTTGATCGGACGGCAAACCACTTCTTGATTGACCGCATTGTCCGTCAGACCCGCTCTCAGATGACTTCACAGGACTTTTATTTGCGATATTATGTCGGCCACAAAGGAAAGTTCGGCCACGAGTTCCTTGAGTTCGAGTTCCGACCCGACGGTAAGTGCTGTCATTCACTCGCTGACAGGCCGGCAACGACTGACCACTCCTTCCCTCCCGACCTCTTCAGGAAAGATGCGATACGCGAATAACTCCAACTACAAGAACGACACAATGATCCGGAAGGAGGCCTTCGTTCACAAGTGTGTCCTCGAAGAGCTCAAGCGGGTGATCGAGGACTCGGAGATTATGGCTGAGGACGACTCGCTGTGGCCACAGCCGGACCGCGTCGGTCGCCAAGAGCTTGAGATCGTGATCGGCGATCAACACATCAGTTTCACGACCAGCAAAATCGGGTCTTTGGTGGACGTCAACCAAAGCAAAGACACGGAAGGCCTCCGATGTTTCTATTACTTGGTTCAGGACCTCAAGTGTTTGGTCTTCTCTTTGATTGGCCTCCACTTCAAAATCAAACCCATCTAAACATCTGATCCCTCTTTGACACCCTTTGCGACCATTCGGACAGTGATTGTCATTCAGTTCATTGTAAACCAATTTATTTCTACTTTGCTTTATATTTAAATTAAGAGTAAAAATAAAATTCAATTCAAATACTATTTACAATTAATCTGAATATAAATATCTATATATAGGAATCAAATAAAGTCTTGTGTCAGTAGACGTGAACCATTCCGTAGAGGAATGTCCAGAAGAGGACATAAGTGGTGAGTCCGCCGAACAATCCGTTGGTCAGTATCTGTCGTCGAGAAGCGAAGTATTTGTTCCAATTGGAGCCGACTTTGACGATAATTATGAGCCACAAGACCACAGCCATCAGGAAATAGAAGGCGAAGCCGTAGAGAGAGGTCAGGCCAATGATGCCGGCGGTGGAACCACTCAATGCCGACATCGATGTCCGACAATATTCGATGATATTGTGATTGTTGCCGATCGCTGTCGGAGAATAGGCCACCATTTCCGACATCTTCGGAGACTCTTTAGACTTGCGTTGGCTCTGACCTGAAGACGAGGACTGCGACCGATTGATCATTGCTTCGGTTGATTGGACTCTCTTTGCGGTGATCGACAAACACACCAATCGATGGCAGGAAATGTTGGCTTTTATTCGCACAATAGTTACGTCCGTTTGGACTCTGAAGTGAAGTGACAGTCAGTTGCGGTTCGTTTCGGTGATTGCACTCAATTGACAGACCAATTGATTCTTGTGCTGACCGCCGATGATCACAACTATCTTCACAAAAACATAACTTTTCTTCGATTCAACAGGTCTTAGGCTAAGACGTGATTGTCGTCTCGCAAAACTCAAAAGTTCTCAGATTTTAAAACATTGAATGTAAACAAAAATCAGTGGAAATGACGACAATTTTGTTTTTGAAGAACTTTAAAAGACTTAATTCGCTGAAGAAATCAATTGATTTGTCTTCTCATCGAAGTCTGTCTTATCTGTTGACAAAACTGTCCGAAAGGAATGTGATTGATGTCAAGGGAAAAGATTCTTTCGAATATATCCAAGGTCTCAGAGATTGCATCATTTGTTCCCTTCTCTGACCTCTTGTCTGACTATTCTTCAGGTCTGGTGACGAACGACATCCGACACTTGTGTCCGACTCGTGAGACCAGCGTTTGTTACGATTGCATCAACTCTTTTATGCTGAACCGCAGCGGACGAGTGATAACCGATCTCTTTATCTACAAACACGACAATGACTTCGAAGACAAGAACATCAATCACTTGTTGCTCGAAATGGATTCGCAAATGTCACCAAAGATGGCGAAATTCCTTCAGTACTTTCGGGTTCGGCGAAAAGTCGAGATCCAAGTCAGAGACGACTTAGAAGTCTGGTCTTTGTTTCCTTCTGTCGATTGTTTTGATGAACAAACTGTTCAACAATTGACTGATAACGACATTGATTTCGATGAACTGAAGAGCAAAGAAGTGGTTGTTGTCAGCGATCCGCGACTCAAACAAATGGGTTTTCGGTTTTTAGTCAACAAAGAAAATAATGAAATCAAACAAAAAATTGAAACTTTATTGAACTCAAAGTCTGTGGAAGTGAGTGAAGCAGATGTCAGCGATTATCACAAATTTCGGTATCGATTGGGTGTCGGCGAAGGAGTCAAAGACTTTCCGATTGAGAGCTGTTTTCCTCTCGAATGTAACGGAGATTTTCTGCACGCAATCAGCTTTCAAAAGGGTTTGTCTCTTATCTGATAGTTGTGTCTCATCTGTGATACAGATTGTTGTCCTCTCCTCACAGGTTGTTATGTCGGTCAGGAACTGACGGCCAAAATATATCACACGGGAGTGATTCGCAAGAGATTAATGCCCATCGAGTTCATTGACGGCGACGATAGCGGTCGCGACAATATTGCAGTTCAGAACGTTGTCGACAGTGAGGGCAGAAATGTGGGCAAATTCAGGAGTAATTCAGGACAATATGGTTTGGCTCTCCTCAGAGTCGAGGACACTCTTAAAACCAATTGTTTAAAGTTAAGCGATTCGAGTCTCCAATTCAAGAGTTGGCGACCTTTTTGGTGGCCGAAAGAGTCGGTCAACAGAAAGGCTGAGCAAACAATTCAATGATTTCAGTATGAGTTTAATAAAACGATTTAACCTGAAATGAATTCATAATCATTTATCATCTAGATATCATTCGATATCTATTCCTTATCAACTATTCCTTGCCAACTAAATTACACTCTTGATAACATTCAATCCAATCAATTAACGAGGTAAGCAAATTCTTCTAATCTTTCTTTCGACTCAGTTCTCGAGAATGCAATTTAATCAACAAAATTAAGCCAAACTTTTATTGGAATCGATGGCAAACTTACAGAAGTTTACAGAATATTCTTCAGTCGTTGACTGCCTTTCTAACCAATACGTCATTTATGAAGGGCTCTTCATATGAATGCATTTGATTTTGTTGTCAATTGATTTGATTGATAGCAAAATGCAAACCATTTGCAGACAAAGCTCTTTATTCTTCAGGCGATTGGCCATAAATTGTCGTCCATTGAGGCCAATGTCCACAACGGGTCCCACCCAAGACTCGGGACCCGATATCTACGACCCGGTGTCCAATGAGCCCGAAATACCGTCTCCGGCGCGGGTTAGACACGAGACGGTCGATGTTCTCCGGAAGCGATTGTTATATCAGAGCCGTAAAAGAGGTACTGATTGGTAACAACTGTCGGCCTTATCAGTAGAATTGTATCCAACAAACAGGAATTCTGGAGAACGACCTGATTCTGGCCAACTTCGCCGACAAATATCTGGACACTTTCGACAAACGACAGCTCGATATGTATGACTACATAATTAATATGCCGTCAAATGATTGGGAACTCTATTACTGGTCTGTCGGCCGAAAGCCAGTGCCCGATGAGTACCGAAACGAAGTGATGGAACTTCTGATCGATCACACGAGGAATAAAGACAGACAGAGTCGGGTCAGACAACCCGACATCTGATGCCTTGGTTACCACTCGAGGCCTTCAGTATTCACTTGACCTCAAAATGTAATAAATGTAATAATTATTTAGTTGTAATACTTTATTATCACTAAATTTGAACTAAAACTTCAATCTGTTTAATGTTTGTGTTAACCAATCGAATTGATGGCTAATTATTGGCCAAAATGACTGCAATCGCGGAGACGAGAGTCAGCGCTGTATTGACATAAATAATAAATTAATGATTTGAGACAATGATTTGGTCGCAAAAGACATACCGATTACGATATAACCCGAAGTATACAACTCCTTAATAGAGAAACCGTAACCGAAATCCCAGGACAGATGTCTTAAGCCATTTAAGGTATGGTAAGCCAGAGAAGTGCCTGAAATCAAGACATATCATCGACTCAATCGGATCAATCGCTTGTCTGTCAAATACCGGCCAACACTTTGAAGGTCAGGAGGAGTGACGGCGGGACCACCGCCTGAATCGATTGGATCACTTGACCGAAGTTCGTGTTCTGTGAGGCCAAAGCACTGATACCTCCGCCGTAGAGAAGAACTCCCAAAGCGAGTCCTGTCATGCGGTGACTGAAGGAGAGGACAGAAGTGATCTGCAGTTTGTAGTTATAGATCGGAGACATCGGACGATCTAATTTCGCGTTCTTCTCGAAGTAGTTCTCCGGTTCGCCCACAGCCGCCGATGTGTTCGACATACGAATGGCCGCCACCCGAGACGGGGCCAGACATAAGCGGCGGACCAGCAGTTGAGACATAGTTGCGGTTATGGTTGGATCGGAGGACTAATGATTGGGAGATCTGACGAAGAGATGAGATAAATAAATGTCTGCAACGATCGCGAAGTGTTGTCGCTATGGCTCTCGACTCGTAATTACTGTCCAAACCATTGACTGATTGTAAACAAACATTTAAATGCATTTCGTTTTGGTTTCACTCGATTTCAATGAATTTGTGTCAAAGGCTTCAAAAGTGAGTTCAACTCAGTTGACGCCAATTGTCTTAACCATTGTCTGCTTATCGTCCATAGAGTGCGACCACTGGCCAACTGGTGCCGACTTGGGCTGCAGCCGAGCCGCGCGCTGACCGGCAATCGGACCAACATTTGCAAGATATCGCGAACCAAATACTGTCGGCTCTATAAAGTGGTTTTGGTCTACAACGACGGCTCGACTGTCACTGTCAGACATCCGGAACCGCAGTCCATAATACAGTTACCTCTTCTGTTGGAGGACTGCAAAAACGAGATCCAGAGGAAGGAATGGCTTATGAGACGCAAGAGAGTGGAAAAGGTTCTGACGGAGGATGAGCTCGACCTCGACTACAATCCCAACCAATACTTAGATATCTTCAAGAATAAGAATAAGTCGAGCGGTTAACCGATTCCAGTGACCACTGATTTTGGCCTCAATTATCTGTTTATAGTTATTTAGTGTTAATAAATCTGATACTGTCTTCGATTAAACTGATCCACAGTTTTCTATTTGATCGCAATTTGATGTCAACTAATATAAATTGAGTCAATACAAAGACAATACAAATTAATATAATATCGTTGCCTAATATTCAGACTCATTATTGATTCCGATCTGAATATAACTTTCATTATTGAGTCCATCACTCGATTCTGTCCGATTGGAATCGATTTGTTTGGACACCGTTTCTGGCGATTCACTGCATTCTTCTTCGAGTATTGTGTTATTGACCTGGAATTCGATTTTGGGTCCAATCGGGAGAACAAACGAATCCATTAGTAGTGAACGACACGAATGGCTGTACTTCGGCCGCAACTGAGGCCTCGGGAACAGGAATTGGAGTGCATTTGACTCGAGTCGACTGATTACCAAATTGTTTTCGTTGAACAGTTCGATGCAAATCGATTGGCCTTCGGATCAGATTTGGATCAGTTATTAAACAATGAAAGTGAGATTCAGAACTCAATACCCGAAAGGAAGTCAAAGAGTTGTGAAGTGTTTCTGCATTTGAATTGTTTGTCGAAATAGAAGTGTTCGAAGAATATGAGCGGAAATTTTGGCCTCAGTTTGGAACTAATGGCCAAACAGTCGAAGAGTTTGATCTTCAGATAGACCTTTGAGTCGAGACAAGTGAGTCGAACGCCAGGGCATGAGATCTGATCCAAAGAGACCGTCATTTAGGAAGAGTTGACTCGAATACAGACCAAACATATCCTGATGTCAACCAATAACTTGATTTCCAACAGCTTTTCATTCATATCAGCACTGAATCGAAAAATAAATTATTCATTAGATCTGCAAATATTGTGAACACATTTGACGACCGATCGAACGCTTGGTATCCATAACAAAGACATTGCGAGTGTTGTCTCCAATACTGTATTGCATTGAATCCAATATTTGTTCAAAATTCTAATTCTTATTCCACTTTTGTTCCATTCGTAACACTACTTATTGTGTCGAATAAATTGCAATTAAAAGCGAAATTATTTCAATTAAATTCTACTCGTGTTCTACTTATTGTTTCTATTGATTGGTCTGATTGGTCTGGCTCGTTTCAGTGTCAGTGTTCGTTAGACTCTGGTTAGTTGGCTAATTGTGCCATCTCCATCTTGTCGATAGTAATTTTCGCTCATTTCGTCTAAAACTGTAATTAAATAATTAAACAAATAATTGAGACTAACTTTCGCACAGATAGAGCCCAACTCTACTCCTGTTTGTATACTTCAGGAGTGGTAGTGGTTTAGTCTGGCCAACTAAACTGCTGCCCCTACTGGGCAGGAGCTTAGCCCCTTGATAGGTGATAGGTGTGAGGTATAGTGACCCAGTGGTGGTGTTGGTGTTGGTATTGGCTGCAGACAATACCGGACCGGTGCCACTCCCTACTGATTAGCCCCTTAGACAACTAGTGGTAGTGGTTTAGTCTGGCCAACTGAACTGCCGCCACGAATTGTCTGAACCAATGCCCAAAACCCAAAGTGGGGAATCCCCACTGGGGGTGGTGGGGGTGGTGACCTACTACTACTACTCGGTTCTGCAGTGGTGGCACAACCGAGTAGTAGGAGCTCATCATCCCCAGTCGGCAATCCCCACTGTGCCGTGGTGGCACAACTTTTGACACTGGCAGACCTAGTTAATGTCAAATTTTTAGCAATTATTATTTCAATTAATTTCTACGTTAGGTACAAATGCCGAGCTAAATGCACGTCAATTAATCGATAAATTTAAGCAACGCAAAACCGAAGAGTTCTCGATGTCGGCTAAAACAAATCAATTTTGTAATCAATTAAAAGAATAATTTTTATTGCGTTACTAAAGTAAAACAATTTTCATCATCAATGCCAACATTTTAAGAATTTGTCTGTATTTCTAAAAAGTCGAACGAAATTTACAAATAATTTCAATGAAATCCAATAATGAAGTCATGAGTTTATGACTCAGTAATTATCACAAGTTTTGAAATGAAATGCGAGCGGAATATGGAATATGAGATTAGATACAAGTTTGGAGGTTAGGCTTCAGTTATTAGAAAGGATACAATATAAGTAACAGTCGTCTGCGGTCTTGTTTTCGAGGCCATACTTGGTGTGCGGGGGGATCGCGATCTCGTGGCCCACTTCGGCCGTCTTCTTCTGTTTGCCGTTCTCTATGATCACGAAGACAGTGCCGACCAGAACGAAGAGTCGTGTCTCGTATTTGGTGAAGCGCTGGTGTTTGACCGCGTTGTTGGTCAGCAGCACAACACACCTGAGCTCTCCTCGCGGCGCAACTCCGCGCTCGACATACGAGTCGTTGAACGCTCGGAACCAATAGAACACGTGATAGTCGGCCTCGTAAACACTCTTCGAGAACTTCTTGTTGTCCTCGTCCTGAACGCTCCTCAGGATCTCTTTGCGACGGTCCTCATCCATGTCCTCTTCGTTCCACTTCTTCACTTTGGCCTCATATTGAGATCCGTCCAATTGATTCCATGAAAGGTCTTTCACGACGTCGTGATCGTACTCTTCGTTCTGAGCACTCGACTTATTTCGATTGGAACTTCGCGTCAAATTGAAAACGCGATAGTCTTTTGCACAATAGTTGAATGGATGGCGAAGTGACTTGACTTTGGTCAGAGAGTTGGAACAGTGGGGCTGTAGTGGAGATTGTGTCGGGAGTGTTGACAGTGGCTGCGGCTCTTCTAACAGTGTTCGGAGCAATGGCTCTGACTGTGATTGTGATTGACTTTGTGCTGAGTTCGAGATAAACGTATGTCGAGAGCCGGTCCTCACAAACATATGAGACGAATTAGTCTTGTTTTGGACACCATTGACAGGACTTTGTCTCAAGTTGTTTGAGGTCTCGTTGACAGCTCTCTGTGAATGATTAGCTGTGAGTGTTTGGCTGGTCTGATGGGACACATCTCCATCCACTGGCGTATTGGGCGTCGAATCGGAGACATCGCTCAGGTCTATCTGAACAGCCCTGGCATTAGTGCTAGTGTTAGTGTTGGACTGCTCAGCGGTACTTTCGGTTGTTTGATGTCCAGATTGAAGCTCTTTATTGTCTGCGACGATGTGTTCAAAAACAAATGTGTTTGACTGATTTGATTGGTTTGTGGCGATTGGAACAGTGGTTGAGATATTGGTTCGATCGGGGAATTCACAAAAGTTGAGATTTACATCAGTTGCCAGATATTGGCTGAAACTGTCGTTCGGTTCGGACGCAAATTGATCCAACAGTTGCTGAAGCACTGCGTCATCACTGAAGTCAAGTGGCGACTCGTTTTGCACTGAGTTATTGAGGTCTGTCTGGTGGCCACTGTTGGCCGCACTTGTGCTCCCGTTTGGCCGATCGGCTTCGGTCACCACATTTGGTTCACCCGTCGCACAATTGACACCAGTGTAGGCCAAAAGGTCAATACCACCGAAGTCCACATGCAAAAAGTCGTCTCTCTCATTGGCCATTATCTCAAACGGTTGAAGTTGTGATGAGGAATGTGATGGCGTTTGGCTCTTAAGAGATGATTTGTTGATTGGCGGAGAAGACGACAATTTGAGTCTTTCAAGTTTTGGCAGTTTGTTCGGTGAAACGGGTGGTGTAGTGTCCCCACAGACTGGGCTCACAGTCTGTTGTAGTCCACTGGTCGACGGTTGTGGTTCAGGCGATGGTCCGTCTGATGGCTCACTGTCCATAAGGTCGGCTTCGGTGGTGAGCACGTCGTCGGACTGCGGATCGCTGTCCGGATGTTTGAGGTCAGTGCACGCCCTGACCGCCAACCGATCGGACAACTTGTTAAGCACTTTCTTAACCTTCATTGTAGACTCGACTCGTCTTAATCCGTTAATACTATTTGTAGATAAGATTAGAGATTAAAATGCTTTCAATCGATGAGCGATCAAAACATCTTTACCTGAATTCACATCTGTTGACAGCAAAACACAACAAACAGTGATTTAATCGCTTCAATCACTTCACATCACTGTCGCCAACACTCGACTCGCGACTGCACTTCACAACAAACACCTATTCGACTGTCATATGAGACCATAATAGCCAACACTCGACTAATTATGCCATTAATTGTCTTTTTATTGATCCAATCAGTTGTTAATCACTTTTATAAATCGACTGAATTGGATATATTAAACGCAAACATTGCATTGCATTAACTTTTAATCGATATCCGATTTGTTTATTCTTGTCTCAGTCAATGGCGCTAACATGAGCTCCGACCGCAAACAGTGTGACCACTTATGTGTGTCGTCCGTCCCCTCCGGCCCCTCGCCATCACAACTGCCACCACTTCCCGTGCCATCGCTTGTCGTTCCTTATGAATGGACAGCACATGCATTGGTGGAATGCCATCACTGGTCACGTGATTCCCGCAATTCGTTGCCAATTGTTTCCTCAAATGAAGTGACGCTATATTTGGCGAACAAATGTGTTTACAGTTTGGGTTACAGTTGTTGTTAATGGTGTTGGCGTTCAACGCAGTAAACAAACATCGGTCGCAATGATTGCTCGCCTCTGCCCGGCGTCTGGACACCGATTTAGTGGTCGGATGTGATTCTCGAGTTGTCCGCCGAACTCAAGTCTACAACGAACGTCATTCCCGTCGTTGGACATCGCCTCCCATCGAGAGTCTTGAGCCGAACCGAAGCCATTCCGAACACATCCGATTCGATGTCCAAAATGTCCCGATTTATTGGTCACTTAATACTAGTCAATGTTGTAATTGTTATTGTTGTCGTCAATCAATTTGGTTGCGACACTTCCCCCGAAACATGCGACCGGTGTTCCCCATTAGTCAGATCTGGCCGACACTTGAATTCGGTGACCGACAAAGAGGCCGGTAAAGAGTCGACCGAATCGCCACACAATGTCACCAATGATTCCACGACTCATAACAGGTTTCATATCAATTGATAATAAGCCAAAACCAATGAGTTGTCGTTCTCAGCACTGATATATCCAACTCAACGACAATTGACGCCAACTTAACCACATCTTCAACGCCTTCGACTGTACCGCAAGACCCGATTCTGCCGGAGAAAGGTTCGGCAGAAGAGGAGAAGCACTCATCGATGGCTATATTCTTTGTGCTCACTGTAATCGGTTAGCATTAAATTGGTGCCAAATAGAGCCAAAATTGACCTGCTATTGTATTTTAGCATCTTGCATTCTTCTCATTCATTTCATAATTGAAACCAAATTCCAAAGTATTCCCGAGAGTCTTGCGGTCGTCTTCTTAGGCGCTGCCATCGGACTAATGATGAAATTGATTTCTAATCAACATTTGGGTGATTGGAAGGTAAGCCTTAACTATACTGTATTTGAATCGACTCTATTTTAATTTCAAACCCAACAGAAAGAAGAAACCCTGAACCCCACAATGTTCTTCTTGGTGTTATTGCCGCCTATTATATATGAATCTGGCTACAATTTGCACAAGGGCAACTTCTTTCAGAATATCGGCTCGATTCTGGTGTTTGCAATCCTGGGCACTTCCATCTCTGCGTTTGTCATCGGCGGAGGCGTTTACATCCTGGGACTGGTAACTCATCGTCACATCTGTTGTTCCGCTAAGATATTCCATATTTTAAGGCCGATGTCGCTTACAAAATGAATTTCACCGAAAGTTTTGCGTTCGGGTCTCTTATATCTGCCGGTATTTTATATGCTGTTTATATCAGTAAATTTTAGTGAAACATTGTTTGCTTGTTGAAGTGGATCCGGTGGCAACATTGGCCATATTCCACGCTCTGGATATCGACCCCATACTTAACATGTTGGTATTCGGCGAGAGCATACTCAACGATGCGGTGGCCATCGTGTTGGCCACCACTGCACTCGAACTCTCACAAACTGTTTCATCTGTTTCTGGCGGAGTGGCGGTCATTAATGGCAAGCAATAAATGAAACTAAAATCGATATCTAAACTCTTCTTCGTGTTAGGTATCATTCGTTTTGCGGTTGTATTTTTTGGTTCTGCCGGAATCGGTGCGGCATTTGCTTTGATAGCAGCTCTGGTTTGTCGTCAAATAATTAAATTCAATAACAATAATGATTGACTTCATATTCAATAGGTTTTCAAGTATATCGATCTGCGAAAACACCCGTCCCTTGAGTTCGGAATGATGTTAGTCTTCATATACGCTCCCTATGGGTTGGCCGAAGGCTTGCATTTGTCGGGTAAAGCAATAATGTTTCATATATTCAACTGAACTGTCTATTAATTTGATTAAACCATGCAGGCATCATGGCAATCTTGTTCAATGGCGTGGTCATGTCACATTACGCTCACTTCAACCTCTCGCCAGTCACCCAGATCACAATGCAACAAACCCTGAGAACTCTGTCGATGATTGCCGGTTCGTATTGATTCAAACCATTGGAATCTTGTTATGCATTTGCTTTTATCTCTATATCTTCAGAGACGTGTGTCTTTGCATACCTGGGTTTAGCCATTTTTAGCTTCAAAATGAAGATTGAAATCGAGCTAATCATATGGGCTATAGTGCTGTGTCTGGTGGGCCGGGCGCTCAACATATTCCCGCTCTCATATCTGGTCAACTACTTCCGGGAGCACAAGATATCCAAGAAGATGATGTTTGTCATGTGGTTCAGCGGTCTTCGCGGCGCCATTGCCTACGCTCTGGCGCTTCACTTGGAATTTGAAGACGAAAAGCGTAGAGTCGTTGTGACCACGACTTTGATTATAGTTTTGTTTACTATTATCTTTTTGGGAGGTTTAACAATGCCTATGATGAAGGTATGAGAAGAATGGCCTCATTTTTATCTTAACTTTTAAAATATTTTTCTTTCTTTCAAGTATATGAAAGCTGATAAGAAGGGTAGGGGAAGGCGAAGGGGTTCCAAAAGGAGTTCGAAACCGCAATTAAGTCTCAGCAAAACTAAGGAAATGGTAAGTCATTTATCATAATTTCGATTGTTGTTCATTCAAAACAACATGTTTTGCCACATTGACATTCAGGGCCAGACCATCGACGCCGAACACTTGTCCGAACTGACCGAAGAGGAATACGAAGTGAATTTCTTGAATAAGTCCAATGTTACCGGATTTGTCAAATTCGATGTCAAGTATTTGATGCCATTCTTCACCAGAAGGTTCACAGAACAGGTCAGTCAGTCCAACCGTTTCTGTGCTTCAAATTATATATAAATTTCTGGCGATCTATAGGAAGTGAAGGACTGTAAGTCACAGATGACTGATCTGACAAACCGGTGGTATCAAGCAGTCAGACGTCCCGACGCTGAAGACACTGAAGAGTCCGAGGAGTTTAATGTCGAAAACCCCCAGTTCTCCAGAACCTGACTAAACGGCCATTTTTGCTAATCTATTCGGAAATTAGTATTAAATTAATTTATTGTTCATTAAATTTACTACAATTTTAAAGCTTAAGAGTTTGCATGTCTTTGAATTTGAATTTGGAATAAAGAAGTTATTTATTTATAAGTCAATGGAGTTCTTTACCGAGCAATTCAAAGGGCGATACCGTTTGGCGTCACTGGTAATCGAGTTATCACTGGAATTGCGGACACAATTGAGATCACATTTAAAATCCCATTTATTGCATAAATCGGATTTCAATTAAGGATTTTGGGATCGGGTTTGGCATCAATGATATGGTTGGCGTTTAATTGTTTTATTGTCGGACTATAATTGTAATTAAATCACAATTTATTGTTGTTATCCAAGGGTAGTACACATTTTATAATGTTATGTAACTTTTATATATTCTCATTATTCAAATCCTATTATTCTATACTTCATTATTCAAAGTCATGAACGGTTCGGTTCGGGTTTGAGAGTCCGACCCACCGATGGCTCACTTAATCACGACTTCATTATCTCCGAAGAACATCAACCGCTTGTTTGCCAATCGAATTACACACACATTGATTGCGGATATAATTAGAATTACCAAAAGTTATTTAAAATAACTTATTTTCCAAATGATTTATTTTAATTTAACTCGTTTTCAATTAAATCGATCCCTCGTTGAGTCGGTTAATCATAATAATAACTTTTAGCTCCGATACGAGTCCGACACGTATTGCCAGTATTGCCAGTCTTCGAGTCTCTGATCTCAAATCTGATTTGAATATTGAGTTTAAAACCAGTTATCGATAATCACGTCATTTGTTGTGCCACTCATTTGATTGCGATTTGTGAACAACTCTATTGAGAACTCAATTAAAAGTCTGATTTGAATTGTGGTCATTAGAACCGAGCGATCGCTTCGTCAGACAATGAGTCGTCTATTCCTTCCTCTGAAGAGCCATTTGTTGAAATGCAATACGAAATTCGTTGCGAGAAAGTAAAAGCGATTATTTGATTATCACGTTATTCGATGTTATGATAGATAATTGAGTTAATTGTGATTTCGTAACAATTAATGGCCTTGTTTTAGACAAATTATCAATTATCTAGCCACAAATCATTTTTACCCAATGACTATCCATTATTCGTGCCATTCGTTTTGCTGCAAACTCACATCTGATAGTAAACACAGCAATCACAGCAAACATGGTCATTTTCATTTCACAGCAATTTACAAGCAAACTGATTGCCGATTAATTCAATTACTCGAATGCCGATCGCGATTAAGCTCTTATTATAATTGATGTAAAATCGATAACTCGATAGTTAATGACAATAATTCTGAATCAGAAGAGTTATCTTGATAATTAGAACTAAAAAGCTGGTGGCAGTTATCTCTATCAATATATAGTTTTTTGATCTCTCTTTATTGATAGCCTGATCTATTGCCGCGATCCTTATCGCCGATTCTTAATTTAGAGGCTTAACAGCGTTTAATGGCTTAATTCAGTGGTTAAGCCGTTTCGAGGATCGATATTATCTTCAATCAGTGATAATGTATTTGCCATTGATTCGGGTTAATCTAGTATTTGTCAACATTTCATAACTTTTTCAAATTTCTTTAATCTTTAATTTATATCGCATTCAATCTTGCAATTCATTAGTGGTGTCACTGAACCGATAGAAGACAAACCTTGAAGTTATAGTCATTTGAAAATTTGCTTTTTATTCATGTATTCTATTTTCAGCACTCGATGTGTCCAAACGGGACAAAAGGTTTCTGTCAATGGGGTTAACCTATATTACGAACGGGTCGGAAACGGACAGAACAATGTCCTACTCTTACCGGGAGCTATAGGTTTACACACTTATATTTAAATTATTTGCATTATTAATTTAGTAATGACCAGGCTCAACCAGAACTGATTTCGCTCCACAATTGGAAGGAATGAATAGAGAAAAGTTCACTTTAATAGCTTGGGATCCGCCCGGATATGGCCAGAGTAGGCCTCCCACTCGGGACTGGACTGACTTCTACCGAAGAGACGCCGCGTTTGCCGCACAAATGATGAAAGTATTATATGGGTTTGGATCTTGCTCTGTTTAATTTGCTTTCAAAATAGACATTAGGTATCAATAAGTATTCACTCGTCGGGTGGAGTGACGGCGGTATCACTGCTCTGATCATCGCTGCCTCTAATCCAAAGAGTGTCCAAAAGTTAGTGGCTTTCGGATCAAACGCTTACATCACAGAAGAGGACCGAAATCTGGTCACCAAAATCAGAGACGTAAAGAAGTGGAGTCCGAGAGCCAGACAGGCGTTCGTCGCTGTCTATGGCGAAGAAGAATTTGAACGATTGTGGACTTCGTTTGTCGACAATTACGTTAAATTAGATGATCTGTGCAAAGAAGATCTGAAGCGAATCACTCAGAAGACTCTTATACTTCACGGCGATGAGGACCCGATGGTGGCCAAAGAGCACCCGGAGTACCTGTGCAACAATATCAAGAATGCTAGGCTTCATAGGTTCCCCAAAGGCAAACACAATATTCATCAGAGATTTGCCGAAGAATTCAATGCAATTGTCGAGAAATTCCTTTTAGAAGAATAAGTCATTTGTTTTCGAATGCAATACAAATCAAATGTCATTGTTATTTGGGATTTGAGTAGATTTTAGTTTTTATACTAAATAAACGCCAAATAAATCAAAATTCGATTCAATTCCACGATTAGTTGTTCTGCAAAATATTTTTTGAATAAATTGTCGACAAAATAGTGACGACGAGTGACCTTTTGATTGACGACTAGTTTGATGTCATGTTATAAATGCCAGAATTGTCTGATGTATTGAATGTCTTAATTGTTTCCAAATGACATGTCTTTTGTCTCTTTTGTATAGCGATTTCATTACACAAGTTATGCAATCAATGCAATGACAACTGCTTTCACGGCCTTTTCGTGTATTCAAACAATGCACTCAAAGGATACCATGAAGATTGATATAAGCTTGCTCAATTGCTCATTGATTTGGGTGCAAATTAAAAGATCAATCAAATATTGGTATCGTTTTCATTCATATCATTCGATTGATTTGTGTCTCATATGTGTCCAAAACTTTACGAAATTCGTAACCAATTTCTGCAATCAATGAGTGCTAACAAACTTAGTTCGTGAATATCGAGTTAACTTTTGATCGATTATATCGTCATTTCCTAACCAACAGTCGACACGTGATTCGGTTGCAAAATTAGCAAGACAACAAGTTAGCCATGTGCCTTTTCAAGGCACGACCAAGGCACTCTAAGAGGCACAATTGACTGGCACACTGAAGAAGTGTTAACAAGGATAAGACACTTATGAGGGCCTCGAATGCCCCACAGAAGTGACATTAGCCTCGAATATATCACTGCAGGCATCGAATGCATTGTGAATTTGATTAACTTGTGGCTAAATATTCGCAAGAATTGCAATAAATCCGAAATAATTGTCGATCATATGACTTAACTCGAGTGCAACCGTATATTAACAACAGTTCTATTGTTTAATTCATTAGTTTCGGTGGATTTAGGCATAAATTAGAAGCCGATCGCGAGTGACATATACCTTGCAAACGGCAAAACTCCTTAATCATTAATTCATTACTCATCTAATTTTGATAACAATTTTCATCATTTGATTAGTTGCCAGAAATAGACACAAATATGATAACAATAGTTAGATATGAAATCGATAACAGGTTCGGACGTAAACGTATCCAACGTTTATGAGACCATAAGACAGACCTCTCTTGTCGTCAGTTATGCATTGCTTGTCGTCCTTCCGATTGGTTGCAGATATGACTTGCATTTAATTCACTTCTAATTGACTCGAGCTTTAAATATCGAAAGCCAGGTATCGATTCAAACACTAATTGTTTACAAATCGTATCTGTTTTCCACTCGAAAAAAGTCAATTCCAGTCTCTTCTCAATTGGCAATCAGACAATCCTAGCATGAGATCAGACTTTATCGCCAACCCTTCCAAGTGCTCTCTATAGCCGAACAGTGCGTTGACTTGGTTTGTCTTGTTTGTCTCACCTTGTTCAAGCGCGTTCAAGACTCCTTCTAGAGCTGCGAGATGACCATGCTGACCAACTACAGAGCGTGGCACCCATTCACCGCACGGATGCGGACCACAGCAGTGGACAGGAGTTGTCTGAAGGCTGTGGTGAAGCACAGCTGTTGGAGTGCTATAATTCTGGGACTAATTATGTTAGCGCTCGGAATAATTCTTCGCTCGTCGCTCATCACGAAGACATCGTCGACTGTGACCAGCAGTGGTAAGTGCGCTAATAAGTAGTTCATTTGGTGATAGACCTCGATCAGAAAGGTTGTGCAATAAATGAGAACAAACCACTAATTTGTGGAACAATTCGAAACACAGATTTCAAGCCTAAAGTTCAATAACTCATTGTATTTGTGAAGGAATTGCCCCAAAACTGTATCAATAGATAAGTGAAAGTATTGTTCAAAACATTTCAGTACTGATTAAATCAATTTATTTACGCATTTTATCAATAGAACTGAAGTTAATTAAACTGCGATTTCGATAATTACTTCTATTTTTACCGATCGTTACAAATATTCGAGATTAGTATCGATTCAAATGTATTGGGACTGCGATTGAAATGCATTGAATCATCGCATGTGTTGTCTGTCATTAGTTACACAATTTTAATCTCGTTTCGGTGGCTGAAGGCTAGTCTTGGTCTCGCAAAACAAGAAAAGATGACTTAGTTTTTGATATAAAAAATAATATTTTTCTTAATATTTATGCCATCATTACTGATGACATAAGTGGAGCGCAAAATGGGATAATATTTTGGATAAGCATTTGTTTTTCATCCGATTTCTAAAATACTGCCAAAAGTTGTTTGAGATAGTGTTCGCTTGGCTATAAACTTCCCCTTTACTGCTCATCAGTTGCAAGATTAAAAATTTAAATACCGGGAAGAACTATGTCTATGATCGAGCACTTCTCTGATAGATAAGTCGATACCATCAGTGAAATGCTCGCAATGTTATCATTCAGTATTTTCAATAATGATCTGACGGACAATTAGAATCACTATTCAATTGCACAACACTTTCGTTGGGAAATCAAACTCAGAATTTCTCAGCAATTAATTGCTCGATATTTGTCTGAATTGAGAGACTATTTGACGGCACATTTGAAAAGAATAGAATCGTTTAGAGCTATTTAAAAGCATTTTTTTGCACACACTTTGAATGCCTTTCGCAACCGATAATAATGTATTTTCTATTCAGGTCTGCTCTTCATTCTGATCGGAATATTCATCATATGTATGGGTCCTTTGGCCGCCATCTACGACATTATCTCCAACCGTAAGCGCAACCGTCGCCGGCGTAATGGAGACATAGAAGCGGTCAGTGGCGGCAGTGGTCCTCCCGGTGCGGACGACCCTCCGAACTACGCACAGGCGACAGAGATCAAGAGTCCGAGCGCCACATATGCCATGCGATTCTACCCTCAGGTGCTGGCAGTTGAGGGCCTGTCCGATGACCGGCCACCGCCTCCGGCGTACGACGAGATTGTGGCCAATAGAATGAACGGCAGTAGCGGTGAAGAAGATAATACGAACGGCTCTAAGAGTGACAGCAGACGAATGACTACCCCATAAGTGTGGTCTCAGTGAACGCCACGAAAGGCAAAGTCAATACAATAAAAAAGATACTCATATTTTGACAATAATTTATCGCTTCTTCTCTTATGTAATATATGCCATGAATTGTATATAAAATCATTTATTGCATTCTCATTGTTCTCTTGTCTTCTCATTTGTCATAAAACTAAAAGTAACAATAAATTAATTAAACGCTCGTTTACAACATTTA
>JAQGBE010000472.1:0-18354 GCA_034698225.1 Scheloribates latipes | reverse complement strand
TTTAGATTTGTCTCTAAACAGCCTTGACTTTGGTCTTTCCTCGCAACGACTGATCGGTTCATCGAGTCTGCAATCGATAAAAATGTTTCGTTTCGTTATAAACAGAGTAACGAAGTTAGTGCACAAACACACAATTCTTTATCTTGTATTACTAGACTATCGAAAACAAACCATAAATTTGAAAACAAAAATTCTGTTCTTTATTTTACTCGTCGTTAACGTTATATTTTAATTCGATATGAGATGAGAGACGCGAAGGCAATGGCAGTGCAAATACCGAATACTTGTCTCCGGTCTCTCGTCTATCGATATATCGGAGTGTTTTAGGCATATAATTCCCATTTGATTGTTGCCATGTGTCGACGCATTAGACCCGAGCGCTAGGCATTAGGTGAAAGGCACACATAAAAAAGTATTTTTAATTTATGTGCGACTCTTAATTCCAGCGGAAAAATATCTGAAAATCGTATTAACTTTAAGCCATATTTCCTTCACTGCTCTCTGTATTATGTATTTTAGTCGCCAAACGCTTTATCCGTATTATAAGAGTTCTTCAAATGAAATGATTATTAAGAATACCTTTTTGTATAATAATTATTTATAATTTCAGCTTTTTATGACATTTATTTTATTGCGTTTCTTTTTGGAGCCATTAAATTGTAGAGATAGCATGAGCAGTGAGCAGTGAGCCAGGCCTGTTTGATAATTAGCCGAGCGAGAGCTCTGTGTGAATAACTTTTTATATACCATTTTCATAAGACTCGTAATAAAAAGCAAAAGTGTTTTTGTAACGCAATTATTGTTTCGCTGCCTTTTTTGTCGCCAGTGTTTCGTCTCAAATATAAATTATAGCGAATTAGTCTATGAAATTAAATATTTAAATAAAGCCCTAAATCTATATATACATTATACTATTATACATGCTATACTTTTTATCTAGTTCAAACAGAGCAGCGCAAACACACTATCGGGCTCTATGAGGCCGATCCGATCGCGAAAGTTATGATAACTTTTTTTCATTCTCTCGCTCTGTGTCTCACAATTTCTATGCCATAGTTTCATAGTTTTATTGCTTGAGTTGAATATACGATTAGGTGTTGAAAAATAAGACCAAATTATTTTTTGTGTTGTTGCTTGCTCATTTCAAAAGCTGTTGAATGAGTTCAACAAAACTAACAGCTTTTCCAATAGTTTAATGACTGAAAGAGGAGAAGCCATTTAATTCTGGCGGAGAATGAATGCCATTAATTGGAAGTATTAAGTATGAAACAGACAGTCAGTGAACAGACGATGGCCTCAACAGTCTCTTAGTGGCCATAAATTATGAATTCGTCCGCCGAAGCCTTACCTCACAACTAATCCAGTAATTAGCCGCTGTTCGCCTCCAAATTGCAATTATGCTCTTGTCTTGCTTTTTTGTACTTGTTCTTGCACAATATCTGCATGCAAATGAGCTAGGTCACGGGTAAGAAATATATTTTTAGGCCCACCAAACAGCTATTTGTCTTAACAGATAATAGATTTATGACCCGGACGTGTATATTACGCGTCCAGCTGTGAGTTCTGCCAATTTTACAATCAGATGACTTTCGCATAGAACCCACAATTTTTATGGCTATTTATTCCAAGTTTATATATAAGAAAAATGTTTAATCACTAAATGTTTTATATAGAATGTCTGAAACGATTTCAACGTAAGAGAGTTCTTCAAAAAGGAGGCAAAAATGTGAAGAATGAGTGCAGCGATAAGAATGAGCTATTAATCAATTCGTAAATGGATTGAACGCAAAAACGATACACTTTTTTTCATTTTGTGTGAGTGAATGTGTTTCGGAATTAACTGATCTCGAGTCAAAACTTTATTTAATGCCGTAATGAGATTCGTGTTCTTCTATTAACTTTTTCTGTAGCCGTTATCATATGAATGGCTATTTGGCCAACACTTGGCTCACAATTTTTGGCTCAATTAGTCGTTTAGAACAGCAATTATTGGACTTCTTTGCTGAGAGGAGAAAACCCATAGAGAGATAAATCAAGTGAAATGACTTAAAAAGTCTATGAAAAATGACTTATAATTTGCTGGATTTACATAATAAATACATTCTATGACAGACTGTATTCGATCGCCTCTTCAGTTCGATTGAATAGTTCTTTCGTCAGACCCTCGAAGTCATGGCACAAGTGGTGGGGCTCTGCCTTTGATCCTGAATTAGTACTAATGAGAGATTTATGAATAGGTATGCCTTCTTCTCGTCTCATTCTGTGTGAGACCTAATGACTGGGCCTCTCGAGTCGACTGATATAAGTCCTGGAATTTAATTCGCTTAAGAAATATCTGTCGACAAGATTTCTGCTGTGAATCATATTTTGGTGGAAAGTTAGGCCCGATTTGATCGATTGGGTGAACCAAAGGCTCATTTGCAGACACAGAAGGCTAACAATGAATGCAGAGTTCAGTTCACTCTTCACTTCTTATGTTCTGGCCTTTGATGGCGAATATCAATCACAAGCCATTGAGCCATCGGATCATACATTTAGGAAGTGCTTCATTACATTTGTTCGGTACAGCAATCGTTACATTTCGTTCCATATCGACAAAGACTATCCACTATTGTCTTGGCTCTCAACTCAACTCAACTCATCTAACGAGACAATAATGTAATCTTAGTTTCTTTGACTCTCTATTCCTGGCCTGCAATGAATCTTCTGATCAAATAAACGCATTCTTTCATTCATTTAGTTTCTCAATGTGTGAGATATTAATACAAATTTCTTTGGTTTTTATTTACTTCTTCACAAGTGAGCGATCGGTTCCGCAAATGTTAAGAATTTCTTTTATTTTACGTCTTTCTGTCGGAATAATTATGAAAATAAACTTCAGAATGCGTTTAATTAATCACTATTACAAAGCAATCCTTTGAGCAATCGATTGCTCGCCTCTTTCAATGTCTTCAATTGAATGCTAGATAAGAAGCAAACTATTTATAAATGCAAATTCAGTTCTAATGCGGTGTTTAATCATCTGATGCGAGCAGTGCTGCCATTACTGCCATTACTTCGCGTTCTTATGTTTGGTTTTGCAGCCGATCTGACGTTAATTAAGGATTTTCTCATAGATTTTGTTGCCATAAGATTGACGTCGAGTTCGCTCTCGTCCTCAAAGCCAGACTCGAACAGCGATTATTCCTCCTCTGAATAGTATATGTCATCAAACAATCAAAGTTTACGTTTTCTCCAATTATTTATCGCATATAAGAGCTGTCAGTCGTTTGAGATTGTCTTTCATCAGAAGCGATCGCTTTCTCGCTCTATCTGTGTCTCACCGGAGAGCCCGAGTGTGCAGTAAATTATAAATAAGTTATTAATATTGAAATAGATTTTTAGCACTTTTAGCCATTAAGCACACCATAACTGTTATTAAACAACAGTCTAATGGAAAGCCATTCACTCTAACAAATCGATTTCACAACGAGAGTATCGCCAAAACGTCTTTCAATTTATAGGTTTATGCGTATTGAAAGAAATATTTTGGTCGACTTATTAGCGAATACTTCTTAAGTAAACATTTTCGGAGCCCATATAATGGCTGTGTTTGACCGCCGACGGCGTCACTGCTCTTCTCAGGTCTGATGTCTGATCAGAGCTGAGCATCAGCTCTGAAATAATAATGTTTTACATTCAATGCTCGCCAACTCTGAGCTAATGTGGCTCTCATTTGCCTTTCATCTAAACTCGTCTTTTTATGGACAGACGCCTCGGGAGCTGAGATGGTCTGTCAGTTCACTCTATTAACTAATTTAATGTATTAAATGTGAAATGCAATCCAAACATGTCTGCCATTGATTGGCGAGAGAACCGAATCGGCGGCCGAAGTGCCCAACAAATGGCAGACCATTGACTGCATTGATAAATGCAAAGAGCATTTACGGCTCGTCTAACTGTTCAATAGATGTGTTGCCAACAGAGATGTCTATAGTTTTGTACTTTTTTGATGTTATAATCTTTCATCAGAAGAGCTAATGCACTGCTTTGTGTGTATTATTTGTCAAAAGGCCAGTCAGTATTTCAGTATTTCTTTCATTCCTCCGCTGAAAAGCCTCCGAATGTATGTCAAAATTGATATGAAGTGCATATTTGTATCACATTTTTCTTCGCCTCTGTTTTGTGTTTGTATTTACGAAATGTCCGTTTTCTTGACGTTCGCTCACATGCTATACATATTAGAGGCGGTTATGTAAGGAAACAGTCGTTTAATAGACTGTCGACTGAAGAACAAGAAAACGTCTAAATGTGTAGTTATTTCAGTGACTAATAGATCGGTGTTTTTGCAAGTTTTCAATTGCGATGGCAACTGGTGTCGGAGTGAGTGAGCTATAGTGAGCAAGAGCACTTTAACCACTTCCTCACTCCCCCTTTGAAATGTCTAAATCGCAAATCTTTTTATACTCAGAGGAAATGAAGTTATTTATTAAAACTAATTGATATTAAATGGAAGTCTCTTTCAAATGTGTAACAAAACGGAGCTCTCATTGAGTGAATGATTTGACTTTTGGACCTCAAAAGTCAAAAAACGAAAAACATTTCGTTGGTTTCAATTAAAAACATATTTTATATTCTCATCACTCGATTCCTCTATTCAGAGCAAATGTATTCTCAATTTGTTTCGCCGATAGAGGAATCGAATCTCCGATAAAAAAAACTTGATATCACTTAAGAGAAGAGCCGAAGAGTGAAGAGTTCTTATGGGAAACAGAAATTGCGATGAAATTGAAATATAATATTAAAAATATCTCGAATTTTATTGCTTTGCAAATCATTTTATAGTTCACTCTTAAAAAGTCATTTTGTATTAAAACTTCTTTGGGTTTGAGATGATCTCCAGAGATGATCACAACACTAGTCTAGTCCACCACTGCCTCACACAAGACTCGCTCAAATCAGGCACTAATTGCAAACTTTTTTAATGCTTTTATGCTTTTTTCAAGTTTCGTCCGATTATTTGAAATATTTGGTGCCCATTAGCACAGGTATGGCCCGAACGGAACCGAACCGAACGGGCAGGTGATTAATAAAAGCCAAGAGAAGGCCGACTACACAAACACTCTTTTATGGCCATCACTCTTAAAAAGTCAAACAGACTTTAATTTTAAAAGATTTTTAGATGATATACAAACCACTCCTTGAAAGTTGGTTTGCATAACAAGCACTTTCCTGACGAACCACTTTCATCCGCACACGTAAGGGTCGGTTCGGCGGCTGTCAGTGGAAGCCGAGCCACGAGTTTAATAGACATCGATCTCGATTACAGCGCTATTATTGACACAAACCTTCATTTGAATGCATAAGAGTTGGTGCGGAGGTAGTCATCATCTGCCCTAACACTATGCAAATACACTTTTTTCGCACTTTTTGGTTCGGGGCACTAGTGATTGGCCATCCCATTAGATTTACCTCGTTATTTAGATTACATTACCAGTGTTTAAATTAAAGCAAACAGTTTCGACGAAATTATAGACTATATGTGAAAAGTTTTGGCCAATCATTCATTGCATTCGAGCGAATAGTTTTTTAATATTGATTAGTCATTAATGAAAAACGATTTGAAACTCAATGATTAGTTCTTTTGCTTCGAATTCTTTGCAGTGATTAAATGGACTAAACTTTTTCTTATAAAATACTTTTTGAGGACATTATGGCAATCAGTGCTTCAGTGCTCTCATTCATTCACCGATTCGAAGAATTTCGCTAAAATAGAACCAAAAAAATTCTTCTTTGAGTTGTTAGAGTTGGCGCTAATTAAACGCAGAGATTGTATAATTAAATGATAATTAAATTGAATAATATTTCATAAGCTTTGCAGCAAATGAGCCAAAGGATCATGGCACGTTTTAAAGTCGTATCCCCACTGGAAATGCCTTTTGCGCCACAAAATTACTTTAATCGTCTCAACAAATGTCGGGCAATATTTATCACGGATTGTGAACGGGGTATAAATAACCGAATTTTGAGACGTTTCTGTGTGACAGACATTTGCTCTTGCTCTTGTATATTCCTGTATAATCCATTACTCGGGTCTATAAAATATATGCACCGTTTTCTGTTGGATCATATGCTCGGCAAAACGAGTCGCGCTGAGAGTCGACTGAATTAATGCACTTTTTGTTTGGCAGTCAGGGCTCGCAAATCAATTCTAAAGAATTCTTGGTCTCAATCTCTCACTTATAGCTCTCAGTAATAACTCTCTTTTGATATATTAAAATAAAACACCAAAAAATCTGTTCATTATTTCCATGCGTTGAGTAATTTATTTGGTTCTCCGGCGGAGTCGGGCCTCGAATGCAAACTCGAATTTTCTGCCCGAATAAAAATAGAATAAATGATAACATCTATTATTTATTCATATTTCTTGTCCCCAATTAACCAATCACTGAATCGGTACTAAAGGCTTGACTGGATTTGCAATCGTTTGCATTCAGACATTCAAAACCATGCGAAACATTGAAATGTTTGGCCTAACGCTAACTCTAACTTAAGGGTTATGTCTGGGATAGACATAGTTGTAAATAAAGCGATCGGATGTCAAAGTAAACGCCAAATGACTTTTCGCGACTAATATTTTTGAGGTAAAGGCGTATAAATTTTGCGCAAAAAGTTGTGCAAAAATATTAATCACTGATTAGGAGAAGTGATGCACACATTTGCCGCATAAATCGTCGAACGTATGCCTCTATGACTGCAAATATGTCAACAGAAGCGAGAAATTCAATATTGAAAATAGGCTTTCAATCGTGAAATACAGTCCAAAGAGAAGATCGATTCAAAACATTGACAACACTGTCGTCAAAGGGAGCGCCGAAACGAACGATTAAATTGTTTTTCGCGATCGCAAAACCTCTGGAAATAAACATAAAACTCTCATCCGATGGGAGCCGAGTCCGGGGCCAGACTCGGGGCCCAACGACTGTGCGCTTCTAATTCATATCATAGCCGAAAAGCACTTCAAACGCGACATTACTTTAATTTTGATTTTTATTCTGAGAACAGAACAGAACCGAAGAGAACGGACTGACTGTGACTGTGAACTGTTCTCAAGGAGAAGAAACTGAACTCAAGTGGTGTGTTCTGGAGGTCTTGTGTCGTCCAATATTTCATTAGGTATTAGAGAGGGCCGTCAGTTATGCTGTGCTCTACTCTTGAGAGTGCTTTAAATGTAATTTATTCGACGGCTATAACCGTCCAAACACGCCATTCAAGTGATGTTTGTTTGACGCCTCGAAGTCTGTCTAATTGATGCACTCAGTCGTCGAGGAAGGGGTGCGAAGACATCACTCGTGCCATCGCTGGTATTGCCATATCTGTTACACAAAGCCCTTCAGAGCTGATCGTTATTGCCTTTTGTCGTCACTGATCTTCAATACCAACAACTAATCAGAAAAACCAGAAATACTTGTCTTTTACTTAACAACAGATTTTTAGCATAAGTTGGCGTCAGAAGTGAGTGAACGAGCAAATTGTCGGACCCGCGCATCGCCACCGCATCCCAGCACTGATCGCAATACCGATCCGGTTGTTGAGCCGTCCAAATAGTTTCGCCACTGTTTTGATTGTAATTTAATATTTCTCAGAACTCTGCGGGTATTTCTCGGATAGACTTTTTTGTGTTTTGGTCGGACTCGCGATCAGACAAACGTTTTTGTGTGCAATCATTTGAGACTAAATTGTGTTTAGACTTCGTTCTCTTCGTTACGCTTCTCATGTATTAGCCATAGAAAAGGCATTTTTCGCCGATTTGTTTGTTTAGTTTATAGTTATTTATGATATTATCTCTCAATAGTTTTGCCATCCATTCAGTCGTTACCATAAATTTAATGTCTTTTATTATCTTCTTTATTCCTGTATCTCATCAGCCATACAGACATTTGTGCCATAGTTTCCACTCATCGAACCGTAATTCCAAAGTATATATTAATTTCACAATTTATTCTAAAAAAGTGCTAATTTCCAGACATATTATAACGACTATCGGCCATAATATTGTTGTTTATCAAGCGATCGATCAATCAATCGAATAATGCATTTCCATTCGATTGTCCCCAATATTGGCGTTCAATAGCCATATAAATTACATAAATTGATCTTGCCACTCTATCAGCCATTAGCCATCTATCTGGCCGTTCATCTAGTCTAGGTTATGGTTCACTTGCCAGCGTCAAGTCAAACACAGTACATGACCTCCGCTATTAATTATTTGAATTATGCTCTCAATAATAAATTGCAATTAAACGGAAAGCCATATACAGTCGATGGCATTGACTGCGGTATGTATTGAACGGGCGATCGTCGATCGGCACTAAATTCTGTGTTCCGGTGCGACTCACCGACCGATCCATATATGAAGAGCCATATAATAGACACAATAAAAGCTTTGGTCTAATAAATGAAGTGAAACTGCGGTCTATTAGTGACATCCCATCGCGAGATAGCCTCCAATATATAGAATTGCAAACCAGTGTCGGCTCACTGTCTGAAAACATGCGAAAATGAAATTTTAATTAAATTTCTCGCACAAAACTGGCGTCCATTGAGCGAACGTCACTCTTAATCTAAGGCAGGCTTTTAATAAAATATTTGTTCGCCTCTAAAGTCGTGACTACTTTGAAGACATTATGAGTCGCTCTTTAGCTGAACATTGCGGCCAAAAACAACAATTTCGCGCACAGAATGAAGAGAACAGCGGTTCGCCTGTTCTGCACCGCAAATGAATGGCTGTGTCTGTGCGGCGAAGGCCTGCCATTAATAAACACTGCATATGATATCATATCGAGTGTTGTGTTGTGCTTCTTGTGGCCACACATTCGCTCCACTAATCGACTATTTGTGCTCAAATGTGTCTAATATTAAGACTGAAGACCAACACTATTATAATTAGTCGCATAATAACAGCTTCAGTCGACCAGCGCTGGTGTTGTTGTCTAACTCGAGGTCTGACCGCCGCCGGGCCTTCACTACAATGAGATATTTGACCGAATATTTAAAGAGCGTTCATCAGAGCCGACATCACATCAGTGTTCAGAGTCAGAGCACTGAATGTGTGCGGATGTTATGTGAGCTTCACATTAGAGGCACTGACTCTTCAAAACACGAGAGAATTTTCTTCAATTATAATTCGCTTGAATGAAAACCTTGAAGGCATCGGCGCTATCATTAGGCCTAACGACGGCACTAACCATAGCCCGACTCTGGCTCTCGGCTCTCCTCTTCTCCGCTCATTCTCTTCGCTCTGTTATCCTTTGACAGACAACTCACGCGCTTTTGCTCACCACTCGAGTCGCAAAACTTTGTGCCATAACTGAAAGTTTTAAAATTAAAACCAATACTCTCTGGTCTTCTCTGGGCTTCAATAGTTGGCTCTCTTCGGAGAATACATAGAATACATAGCGGGAGTCGAGTACTCGAGGAACACAACTCGAGGCACAACTCAACGCACTATTGATATAAATGTGTGACTCAACCAAAACATTGGCTTTATTTGCATTCACCTATCGATTCAATGATATGTTTGATATGTTTTATCAATTCTATCGCACATTAAATCAAAATAAAAATTCTTTTTTCGCCCAATATTTGACGAAATGAATTAACGCTTAGCTCATCATTGGAAGCGATGCCAAAACTGATTGCATGTCTTCGCTCGCGATGACTGTCAAGTGTGAGATAAATATTAATTTTGCGAAAATCTCTTTTTTGTTTGTCAATCATTCGCGTAAATGAGTTATATCGCTGATGACAAAAGTTATCGCTATTTTTGATATCACTATCTCACCGAACGAACTAATCGTTTCGCGTTTGGCTCAAAATTATGATTTATTTATTTCAAAATCCAATTCAATTCAGGGATTTATATCATATCCCAAATCGCGAAAAACAAAATTTTGTTCAGAAAAAACACAATAAATTTTTCCTACAATGAAAGGCGTCACAAATGTGTGTTTACATTTGGGTCTCTCTCTCTCCCCGATCCCTCTCCCGGTCTCTCCCCAGTCGAATGTCTCATCTGATCCAAGGGATGGAAATATATTTTAAAAGCAATTTTAATGTCTGTCTGGTATTCCTTAGGGACTGCATCGGCGAGAGTGAGAGTATGTGTAAAAAGTTGTTCCGACAAATAGTATCTGCAATTCATTCTGTGCTTAAGAGCTATCATAACTTATAAGACATTTCACTCGGAATTTAAGACCAAAACTGTGAAAAAATGGTATATTTTTAGCCGAAATAGTTATCTTTCAACTTATTTTCGAATGAGAGCCTCACTCCTCGACTCGGGTTCTGCGGAAAGCCATTAAAAATGTTTCTGAAACACAAAACTCGAGTAACTTTTGTCATACATATTATGCACATAAATAGCAGTAGTGTTTGGGCTGAAGAGGAAAAGCAATCTTTTCTATGGATTTGTTTTTCTAAAGCTCTTTGTATCGAATCATTTCATAAACGTCGAGGTCTGACCAAAAATAAACCAAAATTTTGAGCACAAAATTCCAATCTTTGACAGGATTTGGGTCCAGAAAAGGGGAATTCAAGAGTTGGCGTATGTCTCGAGTCTTGAGCAGACCGTACGTGCGATATGTTTGAGCTCTGGCTCTGAGGCCAACACTTCTATTCATTGAGGCAAAAGTCTTAGCGTATAATATGCTAGAAAAAGAGCGGAACAGCTGTCCCTCAGCTCTGCACCAGTCGTCCGATGGATGTAATGGTCGATGAATTCTTAGATATATCACTTGCGATATCTTATAAGAGCGGACGGACTTTCGCTGGTTTTCCTATTCCTGGAGATGACTGAAAGTCAAATGTGAATAATTGTGTCCAAACGATAACTGGTGACCGCCTGTCACGCATTCCCAGCGCTGTCCTCCTCTGTCCTCTCCTGTCTTCGCCGTCCTCTCTCTCTCGCACTGATATATTTGTGAACACTTTCCTAAGACTTTTGCTCTTTTTGGAGACGCAGTCAACCATTAATGCATGTATTGAGCCGTCCGTATGTCAGTCCTGTGCCGTACGGCTGAGCCGTGGTTTGCGTGCCTATACGTGACTTATGGTATTGTACTCCAATATGTTTGTACTTAAAACTGCATAACGAATGCCATTTAGAAGAAAATTTCAAAATTTATGCTCTAATTGTCAGCCAATGATTAAATGCTTGGGTCTGTCGTTGTCTTCGGATCGCATTCTTCGCGCAAATGAGTGGAAAACAAGAGTGAAAATTGCGTTCCAATTGATCGGTGAATGCGATGAATAGCCAAATGTTGAGAAACCTTTCGCTGAAAGACAAAAACCTTGACTTTTGTTTTTGTCAGTTGAGACAAAGGACTGTCTAATATATTCAGTGTGTCTGCGGCTCTGGTGATGCCTCCAGTGGTGATCACTTGAGTTCTACTCGACAGCCCTTTCCCTAACAATAGTTCTGTGGATTTCTTCAATTGACAACAGTTTCCAATTTTCTGACAACAAGGCAAGCCTTAGGGGTAGTAAACAGTTAATAGAGTGAGCGCTGGCTATGGTTTGCCAATGAATACCCGGTGTTAAGCCATTTAGGGCTCTGTCGCTGTTCGAGCTCTCAATTCTCATTAACAATAATAGTAATGCCATTTGGCTGACCAGAGCTGACCAACACTGGCCAACCAATACACGACACACTCGTGCACTCAATACGACCGGTGAAACCCCCGAATCAATCTTTCATTTCACTCATATATCCCTTTCTCAGCTGTGATTCTCTCCTTTCGATGCTTTCGAAAGACCTCCCGAAGTGTCTAATCATTGCTTTCATTCTTCTCTGTCTTCTCTGAATTACATTCTGGTTGTGAGTCCGCGTCAAAAGCAAATCAAAGGCAAAGGAAACCGACTTCTGGTCTGAGTTTACTTAGCGATGCCATTCAATGTCTCAGCTCTGGTTCCGATTAGGGCTGACCGACAAACGAAGGCTCGCCGAGCAGTGGTCTGACGCTAACTGTGTCGCTAACAATGGCCATAAAAGACATTTCATTTGGTTCTGTTGAATGTGGTGTAAGTTTAGGACATTTTATGGCTTTAGTGTAATGTCGAGACTCAATAGACAACTCCCAACACAAGTGAACGACACAAACATTTTATGAGCGTTTGGTTAAAGAACTCATTAGTATAGCAGTCATTGGAGATAACATATGCTGTCCTACGAGACAGTCCTACCACTCAATCCTCACTCTTCGCCTGAAAACGGCTTAAACTCGAGACTCGAGTGAAGGCACCAAATATCTGGTCGGAAGTTAATGTAGATATCAGTGATCTGTGAGGTCCGCCGGACCCGACATTCCCTGCAAATATGTAAAGCCATCCGACGAGTGAGTCGTCAATAGACAAATGTTTGAAAATATTGACGAATATCGGTCTGAAAGTGATTATTAGAAACGCTATAAATTGCCAAAAAGCAGATCCAGAGTTGGAGAGACCATCGCAGAGACACCTAACCCGAGGAAAGATCTCTTTAGTGCTGTTTATTCAGCTGCCGCTAAAAGCATCGCACATACAGTCAAACATCGCAGCGAAGGTGAGCGACATCAGTGATGTCTGGGAATTGGTTGCCTCCAAATTGGGACCAAATGAAGATTGATGACACCGATCCGGTCCCGATGCCAGTGCCAGTGCCCAAGTAGTGCCGGTGCCCTACCAGTGCGCAACTCCCAGAGTCCGTCTCCGATAGCTAACAAATTTCGAGTGTAATTTTACAGACCCTCAAACAGTTAGAACAGTCTGGGATCACAGCCTTAACCCGAGTATTAATTGTGAAGTGCTCTCAATTGTTAGACCAAAAACCTTTTGAAGGCCTTCGCAGACTCTGTGGGCCATAAAAACTGTGGGCCTCTGAACGCGTCCTCCGGCCGAACGTCACATATATCATGCAATTTAACGTTTATTACTTTCTCTTGTTTTAAAGTCTAAAACTATTATTTGAAAGTTAAGTCTTTAATTCATTTTTTTCGTTATCTGATTCTCACGGAAAGTACTTTTTGCGGACCTTTTACTTTGCGATGAGAAGAAAAGTTTTTATTTTCAGTCTAAAAACATTTCGGTTTAATTCGTTTAATATTTTTTTTGACTCGCGATATGACACTAAAAATGCGAAACATTTTTATGTATTTTTGCAAAATATAAGAAAAGTTGAAAATTTAATGATAAACTTGTTTTTGGAGAAACAGATATCAGTTTTCAGAATATCAGAACGAATTGAATATATTTGCCAATGATTTGCCCCCAAAATAAAAACCAATTTTGTTATCTGAGAAACATTTGAGATGAAAATTCAGTCTTGAATTCTGATAGATATAAGACATGGTTTGCATTAGAGATCCATTACTTCAAACTCTTAAATGACTTATTAATAAAAACAACATTTAATTCGATATAAGACCCGAAAACACTTAAGCCATTTGTGATACTCGTTTTGATCGAACAAATTATGCTTTAATGCTAATTCTTAATCACAAATCTTATGCCAAGTTTTTATTGCTCTTTCTTCCCATCGATAGCCGAGAAGTCAGCGATGAGTTGAGACCCGAAACGAAATAAAAATTGTTTATTAAACATATTTTTCTGTTTTATACTAACGTTTTTTGAGAGTTTGGTCGTATTTGAATCGAAGCCGATATCCATTAATAAAATTGGTGTTTGAGTGCAGTCCTCTTCGCTCGACGTAAAAATACTTTTGTTTGCTGACAAATAACCGAATATTCAGTTTTTGACGTTTGAATTATTAATTTTTGTGATCCAAAAAACTTTTTCTCAATTCGTTATTTTTATTAAACGAATTCAAGTCCTCTCAAAGGGCTTTGAATACGTGAACCGATTTGAAAACATTGGCAAAAACAGTTTCGTTGGGCTATTCATAATTGAATACGTGTTCGGAGGGCATGAATAGGTGTTGTGACCACTCATACCGTTTCGGGACCTTCGAGTCGGACCGTCAGAGCCCAGACCTAACATTAATTTACATTTTATTTTATTTTTTATTCCTTTGAAAATACAATACAACTATTCATTGGCTTCGCTTCTGTCCCAACAGTTTTGTCACTTTTTCTTTTGGCTCATTTTATTAGAGAAAATTTGAATTTTGTATTCACGAAAATTGTGAGTTCGGCTCCAAAATTAGCATCAATTGAATTGAATATGGAATAGAATTTTAATAACTTTATTAACACATAATTTCAATAAAACTATTATTTATTGGACTTTTATTTTTATACTCACTTTTGGTTTGTGAGCACTGAATAAAAGTAATTACTTTTATGGCTACCAATAGGTGTTCGCAAAACGAAACACTGAATTATGGATAATAAATGTTATTTCACCGGAAAGTCGATTAAAGCGAGAAAAAGGCATTTTTTATGCATTCAGTCGATTGTCAGAAGAAGTTTTGTATAGCGATCCCAATGTGTTATTGCAGTGAATGAAGACTTACTGCAAGTAAAGCGAAAATATCTATAATTTGGTTCAGAAATCGTGAATTTAATGGTGGCTTCACTTGTGATGAGAAAGACATTAGACATCGAAATAGTGGCGAAAATTGAAAAGTCTTATTGTCTAAGGTTTGGTGACTCGACTCTCGTCTCCTCTCCGGCTCAACGCCACCGACAGACACATCGCACGTAATCTGGTTGTCGATTGTGTCCGTCCCCGGAAGTGGCGCTCATTTGATTGAATACCTCAATGACTGTCGGACTGGCAATAAATCATTTCTGTGCGCCACTCAACCGGTCGTCTATGAACTCTTTGCTCAAACAATATACACTATACCGGGTAGTTTTGAAAGTTTGCCAAGTGGAAAGTGGAAACTCCACTGGAAAGTGCATTTCTCATAGAGTGCCAGCAAAATAATCGACTTTAATAAAAGTTAATTTTTCAAAAATTACACGCCTTTCGGCCGACTTGGGAATAGGCCTCCCCTTCGGCATCCCTGGGTCTCTCAGGTCTGGCCCTCGCAATCGAATTCGAAATACCAATTATTATTTTTATTCCTCCGAAATACTATCGCAACGAAACGTTCTGTCAATAGGGCGTCGAAAAGAAGTACTTTTTTCTCGTTTTGATTTTGATTTGCCATAAATTAAATGCCAGATATGATTGAATATAATTATTCAATTAAATAAATATAATTATTTTCGTTATAATTATAAATTCGAGACACACTTTATTGCCGTTCATTTGTAACACCATTTAATATCTTAATTACTAACAGAAAAAATCATATATTAATAAATGTCTCAATATTTAAGACATATTAATGGTTGCGAATCGTTCTCTCGATTTATCTTTTTGTTCGTCCCTTCAAACCATTTTCTGCACTGACGCCCGAATTTTTGATTTTTCAAATGGCATAACGTTTCACAACTGATTGCGAACCCGAATAATCTTGTTGTTTGATCTTTGAATAGCAGTCAAAGAGTTGACCGATTGGTTCACTACTTCTTTCGCCGACTAATTAGACTGATTTGAATGATATGAATGAATTATTTGACACTTTGAGCGAACAAAGTCTGCTATAAATTGCGTGAATCGCTCTATAAATAAAAGCGATTCCGATCGCTAACGAAACTGATCTAACGTTTGCGACGCCAGTGAAGACATGCGATGAAAATTTGCAAAACTAGTGGCGATTATTGCCCGTAATTATAGATAAATATTGGGTTTTCTTTGGGTGTATGGACTGGGAGAGTGACCTGGATAGTGGCACATTGCACCGGTCACATCCCAGTCCGTCTAAGCCACGACGAGGTGGTCCTTCACATGACGAGTCACTAATTTAGTGCGGATTGATATTAATGCGGCTGTCATTATGAAATGCTGCCAAAGATAATTAGCTGGGATAGAAAAAGCAAAACGCATTTTGATTATCACTTCCAGATAAGTCGTACCCTTTTCGGTACTGTCAGTCACTTAATCCTCAACAGCGAACCCCATATAATGCGTTGCGAGCGCTCGATTAGCCTCTTATTCAAATGATCTTGGTGCAATCATTACGATTCGACACCTGCCTATTGGCGTTTCCTACATCACTCATCTCACCAAATGTTTTGTTGTTCTGTCTTTCAGCCCAATTAAGTCCGCCCCGAATCACCGAACAGCCCGAGAACGTGGTGGTCAAGAAGCATGAGCCAGCTACTCTCAACTGCAAGGCAGATGGCAGACCCACGCCGACCATCGAGTGGTGAGTGGAGTCAATTGCTCGGACCATTTGACAAATCGATTGTCGCATTAATTATTGAATTATCGCTAATTGACATTCACTTCGTCTTCAGGTACAAAGACAATGAACTGGTCCACAACACGGCCAACCGTATGCAGCTTCCGAGCGGTTCACTATTCTTCCTGCATGTGATACATAACAAACGCGACGGCGATACCGGTATATACTACTGCGTGGCCAAGAATGAGGTCGGGAAGACCCGGAGCAGAAACGCCACGCTTGAAGTCGCACGTGAGTTGACTCGATTTGCAAATTGCAATTACTTTGATTGATGCAAATGCTCGATAATCTTAAATAAATAACTAGGAGCAAAAAGTAGGAGAATGACAAACTATGAGACAATCTTATCGTAATCGACAATTACAGTTATCTTTTATGAATTTGGAGCGACTCGACGTCGATCTCGAGTGTCAATGAATTTATTATTGGAAAAACAAAATGTCAATAAACTAATAAATCATTATTGAGACAGACATTTGATTAGGCGAGAGTAGAGGCAATTTGCCAGATCAATTAGCTGATGCAGTTGTGCTCGTATATTGAATTATTTTAATATGTTTTGCTTCTGTTATTAATGATGGCCACCAATTGAGAGCAAAATCAACTCATTTAACACGATCTCTCTCTCTCTCTCTCTCTCTCTCTCTCTCTCTCTCTCTCTCTCTCTCCCTGCTCTCCCCGTCTCTCTCCCTCCCCTCCCCTATGTCTCTCCACATGCACGATATGGTCAATTATATAAAGTCCCGATTGTGTCACAAGTGATGAATAAATCTTGAGTTATACCCAACGATACGAATCTACGACTGAACTAAATTCGCTGCAATAAAAGACTCGCCAATAATGAGCGCATTTGTGCTTAAATTAATAATTTCCAAAAAGCCATTAAACCATTCGCTTTTCACAGACAAAAATAACAAACAAAACGTTTCGTACAAATAATTATTTTTCGTTTTAACCCCAAAAAACTTTACAATTCATTTAAATTCCGTAAATCTGTTCGGATCTCTCACTACGAGTGCGCTAAACTAGAACTTAACGAAACACACACTTTGAACGTTCAAATCGTTTTCTTATCTCAACGAAAGTCGAAATACAGTTCAACTGAAAGAGAAATAAGTTTTAGTTCTGAGAGAAAAAGTGGAAATTTAAAGGAAAAAACTTGTCTTTCATTCAGATCTGTGTTTTTGTAGACACTTTTGAATCGATTGTACAATAGAAGTGACTTTAAGACCAAAATAAGACCGAAAATGAGATAAAAAGAATGTTTCGATTCTTTTGGAAGAACAGTAGGAATGGTTAGACAAACACACGACCAGTGCTCACAAGTCTATCAGTGTTGCCAACGTTGGCATCGATTTTGTAGCCAAGAAGAGGACAGCGAGTGAGAGGAGAGAGGGATCTCATCTGCGAATCTCAGGTCTCATTGTGAGCATCATATCTGTGTTGAGCCCCTCTTTCTCTCCTATTTTTCGCCTGTCTTTGCGATTGTGTTCTCATTCTTATCAGGCCTTCCAATCCCTGTCTCAATCCCAGTGTTCTCTTTCTTCTCTGTCTTGAGTCACATCTCAGACAATATCCCGAGCATTACGACTGTGTGGCCAGACTTACATCGATGTCAGTGCACACACACACACACAGAGTCGGCAAATGCCAGGCATTAGTATCGGACTTGAGTTGAGATGAGGAGGCGATCGAAGTCGAAGCCAGTGGTCATCAGCCGAGACGAGTCTTGGCTTCGGCCTCAGTAGACAATTGACGTGCAATGAGTGCAATGACGAGCCGATACACGCGTTAGCGCTGAGCAAAGCCATAGATATTTGTTTGACGGCAAACCAAATTAAAGACATTGTAAGGCCTGTAAGACTGTAACGGACAGTAAGCCTAAGCCAATTGCCGGCCAGAGCTGAGGGCGGCCTAAGATCCGAATGGCATTGAAGGCGTTCAGATAATGGGGTCATTAGATCCCTGCAGTCATTGTAGTCATTTGGCCGCTCGGGCACTGACTTCGCGAGAGAGAGTGAAGCGAATCCCCGGTGTGTTGTCATGTAATGGGTGTGCGATATTAGTATTGGTATTACATA